>VSWD01000004.1:4597542-4799537 GCA_033119305.1 Pinctada imbricata
ATATAGTGCCCCTATAGATTCATCTGTGGAGCTTAAACTTTCTGCAATGATTAATGTATTTTTCATCATCTTTTACATGTATATACAATAGAATGCAAAATTAACAAAACCCAAATTTTTATTTCAAGCTTATGACCTTGTAGGAAGGAAACTTGATTTTCAGTACAAATAGATGCCATCACCAGACAGGTAGTATTGAGTATTTGCGGAATACAGAGTTATTTCCCCTTACAGATGGTATCTGACGTAAAACCATTGTGACGTCATGAAAATGGTATGGTAACGTCGATTTTACACCGTCGTTTCCAAGACTTTTAGGACTGTTTCCATAGAATTTGATGACGTCACAATCAGTCTACGTCAGATACCGTCTCAAATGGGAAGTAACTCTGGTTTTCGAAAATAGCCAATAAATAAAGCAGGAGAGGTATGGGAAATTGATATACTCTAAATGTGCATGGTTATTTTGGCGGGGGGGGGGGGGGGGGGGGGGGGGGAATTTTCGCAAATTGGACGAGTGATGGTAATTTTTGTGAAATCATGAGTATTCCCTTAAGACTTTAAAAATACTGGTTGTAATTTTCACGCGGGGTTATTTTTGTGATAACAATTCAATTGTGAAAAGCGCAAAAATTAGCCCCATGCAAAATTTTTCAACATTTACTGTATCACATCATAAGCTAAGGGAGAAGGGATAGACAATCATAAAAAAAAATATTTTTTTATTTTTTTTTTGTAGCATGGGAATTCTCTTTCAGATCATATGTCATTGTGGAAAATCTTTCATCTAGACTATTCTTAAGTTTCTGATTTCGGATCTGCTTGATATACAATTACAATGTAGTTTAATTAACTTATTTCTGATTAAAAGAAACTGTATTCCTGGTGAAAAGTAATTTTTCTAGCATCAATTTTCTGAATTTCACATTGCTTCCATTAGTTATATTAAATGTGAGATACCCCGAGGCTCCCAAAGTATATAGAAAAACACTGAAGAGGTGTGCACAAAAAAATTCAAGGAACTGCAATTTCAAGGAGTTGTGTAGTATTAAGCAGTGTGTTTTAATTTTTTTTTCACTGATTATTTATAAGAATAAATCTGTTGCTCATTAAGCGCTATTAAAACCTGTACCTGCTCCTCAGATTTAGAATCAGATGTACTGGGACCTTCCTGTATGAAGAGATGTTACAGTAGTGTGAAAAATGTTCTAACACGTAACCTCAATATCACTAATAAAGAGCTCACAAATACTGTCAGAATAACTAAACTAAGTGCATTTAATTGTGACAGGATGTTATTTTGAAATATTTTTGAATTAAAAAAATATTTCAAATCCGTTTACGTCCGTTTTTAATTATTTCCGTTTGAAGTAATAATGATATCTAAATAGTAAATAGTGTTTGTCACAAACAAATGTTTTATTTCAATACAAGTGATATGAATTTCAAATGAAAATAATGAGTCAATATCTCTCTGTTATATAAAGTTATATCACTGAATGAAAAGCGGAAACTGGCATCAAATGTCCAAGTCACTTCTATCAATGAGACGCTTGAATGTGGAAAACGGAAGTGTCTGTATCGCTAGAGCGCTTTGAATAACTGAAGTCCGGCATTCACAAATGGACAGTCTTTTCACCAAATGGCGCCCCACGTTGGGCGCCATTTTATGTAACCGGGTTTCCATGGCAATTAATAAGGAAGTCCGATGTGTATCATTTCATCATTTATTCCGGGTCCTAATGGACAAAGTTATCCCAAGATCTATACCCTGCAATCACAAAATATAAATGGGTCTCTAAGTACATATATCACAATTACATTAAATTAGTTTACAAAAGAAAGATAATGTGAACTCCACACAATCAAATGTATTTCATGTATATATAAAGCAAGTTCTACAATTATCAAATGACGATTATTGTATTACAATAAGAAAATATTAACACAAATGTGTAGAAACGACACATTATGAAACGGAAGTGTAAACCGGAAATAGGAGTTATCTCCCTACCTCGCTATGGGCTAAGGCAGATTCCAAAGGGGAAACTTCTTCAAACAATAGCAGAATATTTCTCGATCTACAATATCAATTGACCACTAGATAACTATCAAGTTAAAAGCAATTTAAAGTAAGATAACACTTTAAACAATATGATCTCAGCGAGACAAGAAAGTTACACGAAGCGTGTTTACTTATCCATGACATTCATACAGGTAGATCTTTCACTCGGTGATTATATTACAAGTAGAAAATTAGTGTTATATTGAGTTAGAATTAAAATAAGAACTAGTTAAAGTAATCAGTCAACTTACTGTCAAACGTAAATCAAAGTTCCCGAGTCCAAATACAAATCGATCTTCAAACAAAGGAAAATATATATATCTGATACGATCTTCACATCTATCACATCGATCGCAAAGCTTACAACTGAAAATTCCCGGTGTAAGCAACAACCAATGAAATCAGAGAAATTCAAACTATTGGTAAACGATTAATTCGATTGGATTAAAGATTACTTCAAACGGAAATAATTAAAAACGGACGTAAACGGATTTGAAATATTTTTTTAATTCAAAAATATTTCAAAATAACATCCTGTCACATAATTTTTTAAATTTTAGTCCTCCACCTGGATTAGAGGGTACTTATTGAGTCTTTGTGGAATACAGAATTTTTTTCCCCCTTGCAGACAGTATCTGATGTAAAACCATTCTATTATCATGAAAATGGTATGGTAACGTCGATTTTATATCGTCATTTCCCAGACTTTTATGACTGTTTCCATAGAATTTAATGACGTCATAATCAGTCTATGTCAGACACCTTCTCAAATGGGAAGTAAATCTGGTTTTCGTAAATAGCCAATAGTATGAACCCTAGTAATCTGTCTGTCTCTCTGTCTGTCACACTTAAGTTTTCAAAAACAGATTACAAATGTGTACCTCTAAAGAGGAGATAACTCTGACAATACTATAGAAAACTGTGTGTAATCTGTAAAATCAGTAATCAATTCTTTACGTTTCTCATTAAGTATATTCTAAAAACAATTTTAATAGTGTGTGAATATATGCTCACCCCTCCTTGTTGACCGTAAACATTACTAGCCAATGCTAAGCTGGGCAGGGAACCCTGGGAAGACGTAAATAAGCCGGCTACTTCTGGTTGTAATACGCTGAGTGATGTTATGTCTTTTTGTGCTAAAATAAATAAATCAAAACAAATTGAAAAAATAATTAAAGAAGCATGTGTGTCTCACGAAACAGAGAAATAATTCCTTAAGTTTGACCTTCTATGTTTTACATAAATGTACCTGTACTCATTTAACAGGACTCATATTTTTTTTGAAGATTTAGGACATTCATGAGCACACTTTATAAGACTGATACCGATATTAGCCGCAGAAATGGCCAACTCCCGTAACAAAAAAATGATATGAGATCTTATTCATGATTAAGATGTTTTATTATGCCTCTACTTGTTTATTTCCTTTAAATGAAAAGATAACAATTCAAACTAGTTGTAATTTGCCTGATGAGACTATTTCCCTGCGAAGGGTGCATTAGTTGGAAAGACAATATCCCTAGGGAAATAAATTCGAAATTGGGAGGAGCTTCAGTAAAATTGGGTGGAGCTTCAGCATGTGACGCTAGTGATAGTATAATATAACAGCTAAAGTATACTATTGAGGGAGTTAAAACGATTCTGGTTTCACTCGACCAGACCAGACCAGACCAGACCAGACAGGAAATAGGTCTAGTCTTGGGAAACCAAAGTCGTGCTACCTCCTTCAATGGCATACTTACACTGTATAATAAAATATGGTGAATATGATCAAAAATGGATGCCCTACAATAGGTGCACACACTGTATAACACAGACGACTCACCTTGTTCCTTGACATCATTAATAAACAGCCTGCATTCTTACTGTATAACATAGACGACTCACCTTGTTCCTTGATATCATTAATAAACAGGCTGCATTCTTACTGTATATTAACACAGACGACAACTCACCTTGTTCCTTGACATCATTAATAAACAGGCTGCATTCTTACTGTATAACACAGACGACTCACCTTGTTCCTTGACATCATTAATAAACAGGCTGCATTCTTACTGTATAACATGGACGACTCACCTTGTTCCTTGACATCATTAATAAACAGGCAGCATTCTTACTGTATAACATGGACGACTCACCTTGACCTTGACCTCATTAATAAACAGGCTGCATTCTTACTGTATAACACGGATGAGGACTCACCTTGTTCCTTGACATCATTAATAAACAGGCTGCATTCTTACTGTATAACACAGACGACTCACCTTGTTCCTTGACATCATTAATAAACAGGCTGCATTCTTACTGTATAACACAGACGACTCATCTTGTTCCTTGACATCATTAATAAACAGGCTGCATTCTTACTGTATAACACAGACGAGGACTCACCTTGTTCTTTGACATCATTAATAAACAGGCTGCATTCTTACTGTATAACACAGACGAGAACTCACCTTGTTCCTTGACATCATTAATTAACAGGCTGCATTCTTACTGTATAACACAGACGACTCACCTTGTTCTTTGACATCATTAATAAACAGGCTGCATTCTTACTGTATAACACAGACGACTCACCTTGTTCCTTGACATCATTAATAAACAGGCTGCATTCTTACTGTATAACACAGACGACTCACCTTGTTCCTTGACATCATAATAAACAGGCTGCATTCTTACTGTAAAACACAGACGACTCACCTTGTTCCTTGACATCATTAATAAACAGCCTGCATTCTTACTGTATAACACAGACGACTCACCTTGTTCCTTGACATCATTAATAAACAGGCTGCATTCTTACTGTAAAACACAGACGACTCACCTTGTTCCTTGACATCATTAATAAACAGGCTGCATTCTTACTGTATAACACAGACGACTCACCTTGTTCCTTGACATCATTAATAAACAGGCTGCATTCTTACTGTAAAACACAGACGACTCACCTTGTTCCTTGACATCATTAATAAACAGGCTGCATTCTTACTGTATAACACGGACGAGGACTCACCTTGTTCCTTGACATCATTAATAAACAGGCTGCATTCTTACTGTATAACACAGACGACTCACCTTGTTCCTTGACATCATTAATAAACAGGCTGCATTCTTACTGTAAAACACAGACGACTCACCTTGTTCCTTGACATCATTAATAAACAGGCTGCATTCTTACTGTATAACACAGACGACTCACCTTGTTCCTTGACATCATTAATAAACAGGCTGCATTCTTACTGTAAAACACAGACGACTCACCTTGTTCCTTGACATCATTAATAAACAGGCTGCATTCTTACTGTATAACACGGACGAGGACTCACCTTGTTCCTTGACATCATCAATAAACAGGCTGCATTCTTACTGTATAACACGGATGACTCACCTTGTTCCTTGACATCATTAATAAACAGGCTGCATTCTTACTGTATAACACAGACGAGGACTCACCTTGTTCCTTGACATCATTAATAAACAGGCTGCATTCTTACTGTATAACACAGACGACTCACCTTGTTCCTTGACATCATTAATAAACAGGCTGCATTCTTACTGTATAACACAGACGACTCACCTTGTTCCTTGACATCATTAATAAACAGGCTGCATTCTTACTGTATAACACAGACGACTCACCTTGTTCCTTGACATCATTAATAAACAGGCTGCATTCTTACTGTATAACACCGACGACTCACCTTGTTCCTTGACATCATTAATAAACAGGCTGCATTCTTACTGTATAACACAGACGAGGACTCACCTTGTTCCTTGACATCATTAATAAACAGGCTGCATTCTTACTGTATAACACAGACAACTCACCTTGTTCCTTGACATCATTAATAAACAGGCTGCATTCTTACTGTATAACACAGACGATTCTCACCTTGTTCCTTGACATCATTAATAAACAGGCTGCATTCTTACTGTATAACACAGACGACTCACCTTGTTCCTTGACATCATTAATAAACAGGCTGCATTCTTACTGTATAACACAGACGACTCACCTTGTTCCTTGACATCATTAATAAACAGGCTGCATTCTTACTGTATAACATGGACGACTCACCTTGTTCCTTGACATCATTAATAAACAGGCTGCATTCTTACTGTATAACACAGACGAGGACTCACCTTGTTCCTTGACATCATTAATAAACAGGCTGCATTCTTACTGTATAACACGGACGACTCACCTTGTTCCTTGACATCATTAATAAACAGGCTGCATTCTTACTGTATAACACAGACGAGGATTCACCTTGTTCCTTGACATCATTAATAAACAGGCTGCATTCTTACTGTATAACACAGACGAGGACTCACCTTGTTCCTTGACATCATAATAAACAGACTGCATTCTTACTGTATAACACAGACGAGGATTCACCTTGTTCCTTGACATCATTAATAAACAGGCTGCATTCTTACTGTATAACACAGACGAGGATTCACCTTGTTCCTTGACATCATTAATAAACAGACTGCATTCTTACTGTATAACACAGACGAGGATTCACCTTGTTCCTTGACATCATTAATAAACAGGCTGCATTCTTACTGTATAACACAGACGAGGACTCACCTTGTTCCTTGACATCATTAATAAACAGGCTGCATTCTTACTGTATAACACAGACGAGGACTCACCTTGTTCCTTGACATCATAATAAACAGACTGCATTCTTACTGTATAACACAGACGACTCACCTTGTTCCTTGACATCATTAATAAACAGGCTGCATTCTTACTGTATAACACAGACGACTCACCTTGTTCCTTGACATCAATAATAAACAGGCTGCATTCTTACTGTATAACACAGACGAGGACTCACCTTGTTCCTTGACATCATTAATAAACAGGCTGCATTCTTACTGTATAACACAGACAACTCACCTTGTTCCTTGACATCATTAATAAACAGGCTGCATTCTTACTGAATAACACGGACGACTCACCTTGTTCCTTGACATCATTAATAAACAGGCTGCATTCTTACTGTATAACACAGACGAGGACTCACCTTGTTCCTTGACATCATTAATAAACAGGCTGCATTCTTACTGTATAACACAGACGACTCACCTTGTTCCTTGACATCATTAATAAACAGGCTGCATTCTTACTGTATAACACGGATGACTCACCTTGTTCCTTGACATCATTAATAAACAGGCTGCATTCTTACTGTATAACACAGACGAGGACTCACCTTGTTCCTTGACATCATTAATAAACAGGCTGCATTCTTACTGTATAACACGGACGACTCACCTTGTTCCTTGACATCATTAATAAACAGGCTGCATTCTTACTGTATAACACAGACGAGGATTCACCTTGTTCCTTGACATCATTAATAAACAGGCTGCATTCTTACTGTATAACACAGACGAGGACTCACCTTGTTCCTTGACATCATTAATAAACAGGCTGCATTCTTACTGTATAACACGGACGACTCACCTTGTTCCTTGACATCATTAATAAACAGGCTGCATTCTTACTGTATAACACAGACGACTCACCTTGTTCCTTGACATCATTAATAAACAGGCTGCATTCTTTGGGTGGTTTCCATTCTGGATTTGTTAACTGAAAAACGTCATTGGTACAAGAATGAATAGACCCTTTCACATTATCTGCAGTACTGAATTTGAAGGCCAGTTCCGGGGGACAAACAATAGATTGCGCATGCACCAGTGATGTAATTTGATTGTTCCAAGATGTTTTCTGCGGAACAAACGAAACATAATTCCGCGCTAAACGTCCTAGAACAATCAAATGACGTCACTGGTGCATGCGCAATCTATTCGTTGTCCCCCGGAACTGGCATTCAAATTTAGTACAGCAGAATGTGAAAGGGTCTATTAACAAGCTAACATGTACAAACAACTAGATTAAAAACAATATAGCCTCATGTGCATGTACTGTGTAAATACAAGATTTAATTAATGTCATCCATTGAAAATTTTTACTTCTCTGTTGAGGGCATTTTGATGAAACTTTGTACTTAGAAATGATGAAATCTTACTCATAGTCCTCTATAGTTTTGATATTTGTCATTGCGTGATGCAGACACCACCACTATCTACACTATCTACATGTATAATAAATTCAAATATTTTTCTGTTTCCAAAGCAAGAAATTCTACATGCATATTTATGTGATAACTGAGATTGGATATATCTAGGGAGATGCAATACACAGCCATTTGTGCCTCATATGAAATTCATGTGAAATTTACATGAACTTTACATAAAAGTTCCCTTGAAATTTATGTGAAACAATTGACATGAATTTTTTTACATGAATTTCATGTGAAGTTACTGACATGAATTTTGTATTATAAATTCAATTTTGCATGAAGACCACACAGAAAAATTCATTTAAAATTCATGTGAAGAAATTTATGTGAAATTCATCATGTTCATGTGAAATATACAATGATGTTCATTCCATATGAACTTCATGTGAGGCACAATTGTAGGAAAATAGTATTGCTGATTTCTCATTTATATTTCCTACTAGTCCTCAATCCTTCCTCAATATACATGTATGTTGATGTTTTTTTCATATTTCTTCATTTGCTTGAATTGGCTTGTTTGTATTGTAGAGATTTGAAATCCTTAGATCAATGATAAATGTACGTACGTGGAAGTGCATAAGTGACATCTCGACTTTTCCCTCCTCGGCAGGGCTCAGTCTGACTGACATTGGCATCACCTTATCCTCAGTCTGTTAATAATAAAAACGAAAACATAACAATAAAAACAGAAAGAGACAAAATAACGATAAACATAGGATCATCAGAGATGACAGCGCTCACCTAGACGGCATCATTGTCCCATGACCAGCATCTGTACCTACATTGCACAAAGTATTTCCAGATGCATCATCCACATAAGTTTGGTTGATTAAGAAATTCAAAGAAGGCTGGAAATGAAGATTCTAATTTTACCATACCTGGTCCATCGGGAGTGAAATATAGGTCAGATGCAGCATCTGTACAGTGCATTGCAGTAAGCATCCTCAGATACATCACCCACACAAGTTTTTTTTAAGGATCTAAGACTTAAAATAGGCCAGAAATGGACCTGTTCCATTTTACTTAACCTGACTGCCCAAGCATGGAATGTGGGTCAGATGCAGCATCTGTATCATGCATTGCATTAAGCATCTTTAGATGCATCAACCACACAAGTTTGGTCGATGTAGGACTTATAGTAAGGTGGGAATGGACCTGTCCCATTTTACCTAACCTGCTCAATCAAGCATGAAATATAGGTCAGATGCTGCCTCCATACCATGCATTGTTGTAAGCATCCTCAGTACATCATCCACGAAGTTTGATTGATGTAAGACTTACAGTAAGGTGGGAATGGACCTGTCCCATTTTACCTAACCTGCTAACTCAAGCATGAAATGTATGTCAGATGCAGCCTCTGTACCATGAATTGTTGTAAGCATCCTCAGATGCATCATTCATACAAATTTGGTTGGTAAAGGACTTATAGTAATGCGGAAATGGACCTGTCCCAATTTACCTAACATGCTCACTCAAGCATGAAATGTACGTCAGATGCAGCCTCTGTACCATGAATTGCTGTAAGCATCCTCAGATGCACCATCCATGCAAGTTTGGTTAAATGAAGGTCTTATAGTTTGACGGGAATGGACCTGTTCCGTTTGCTTAACCTATAGTATGGACGCAGACGCCAACACCGACGCCGGGGCGATAGAATAAGCTCCCTCTACTTAGTCGAGGTGAGCTAAAAACAGAAACATTACGATAAAATGGAGACATTATGATAAATACGGAAACATAACGATAGAAACAGAAACATACCGATAATAACAGATACAATCTCTTTCACATTTGTTTGTAATATTATTTAGTAATGCCTCGTTCACAAGAAGACTTTATATATCATGCCATAAATGTAAATTTGTTGTTATTGCGCAATAAATGTGCTAAGTCTTCACACAATTAAATTTATTGCACAATAATTTTGGATTTATTTTGCAATAACTCTGAAGTACACGTTTTCATGGCAAAAGAAAGAGGTTGATATGCATATCAAACATTATAATTATTGGATTTCTTAACTTTGTAAAATAAAAATTGAAGAAACTTTCATCTTTTGTATATTCATGTACAATGATACTTTTCTATTGGTTTTTCTTCGTACAGAATTACATCACAGTTGAATGATGCCATTCTCTTGAAGGTGTCTTGACACTGCTTATATAGGATCTCAAATGATTTTCTATTTCATACGGTAATTATGAAATGAGTTGTGTGAATTTTACATCCCCGAGCCTTGGCGAGGGGATTAAAATCACACTTAGTCTACGAGTTTCATAAATATTGTATGGAATAGAAACATCATTTGAGATTCTTTTTAGCACATGAAATATGACGTTATTGATCAAAATATTATAATTCCGACATCATTTCTTGCAAATAACGCGCCAACGTCGCCGTTTCTATTGTGACGTCACAAAGGATCTGGAGCGCTTCATCCAATGATCACGCTCTCAAAAGTAATATGTAACGTGTTATCATAAAATCTATTTATGAAATGGATTTATGTAAACGAATAAAGGGTGTATCATGTGATAAAAAATTTCATGAATTATTATGTTTGCTATATTTCATCTTTTCATGCAGTTATAAGACTATAGGCCTGGGATGAAACAATACTCCAAAAGTGAATCCCAATATATTGTTGTACCCCTACTTTGACTTAGACTTTGATTATATTAATTATTGTTACTATTAACTTTTTAAAAAGATCTTTACATGGTTCTTCCAAATGTTTATAAGCGTTTCACGATAGATTAAAGCATCTGAACACAAAAAAAAATCTTATTGCGAGACAAATTTGCTGTGCAATAAAGTTATTGCAAAATAAATACACATCTATTGTACATCCACTTGAACGAGGCATTAGACTTTTTATATGCATATACAAGTACAATATTCGTGAAACATTTATACTGTAATCTTTTTACTCTAAAGGACATTTATAAGAATTAAACAATATTATTAGAACACTAAACAATTTTCACTATAGTAGTAGATTATATAGTTGTAACTAACAAGTTACTTTGAGTGTATACACAAGGCTATCATCTTTCATGTAAGCAAACAATTTACATGTGGCAGTATTTGGTTAATATCATATTACACATGTAGATGTACAAACCTCAGTTGACTGGTTGTCTGCCCTTGATTTCTTTCTCACATCGAGCTGTGCAAAGGCACACACATCTCCTACCCCTACTACATCTACAGGTAAAACTACGGAAAAAATCTACGATCTCCAGCGACTTGTGACGGAGAGAAAAGCACAGGAATGAATGGAGTGATGAGGGGGCTGAGTAGTTCCTCTAATAGGTAAACCTGTAAACAGAAAAATGATTATAAAATTCCCTCAGCATTTTGTCTGTATGATATGTCATTTTTTGTCATTGTGTACAATTACAATATGCATCATCTAAATTCATGATACAAAAATATCATAGAAAACTAAATATTCTTAAATTTTCCATTTTTTGGCATAAGTGAACAGTAACAAAATCACTACATTATCATCCTGACCTGTACAATGTATATAACATAAGAGATTTCAAGTTTCACTTCAGAACCAGTGATTTGTTACTGTATACAAGGCTTAGCATTTTCACTGTATAAAGCCAAGACATAATTGTAACATTTCACTCTTCTTGTAAATTTCTAATTTTTTTGACTGCCTGTATAATTAGTCTTTTGATTGTTCAAAAAATATTTTGGTAATATGGAGTCACCTCCCATTTCAGACAATCTGACATAAAACAATAATGACATGATTGCTTTGTCTTCTTTTCACAAGGATTTTAAGCTGAAGTCCAAAGCGACCTTGACCTTTCACCCTTGGCCTTGACAATAAATAGGTTTCATCCTCTCCCCAAAGGAAGATTTGGTGTTTCTATGTTGCTTACTTTGTCTTCTAGGCTGTTCACATAAATCCATACATGCACACAAACACCCTTATGAACACGGACACATGCTGGCGATGCTATATCTACTACGCAACAAAGTTGCGAGGGGACAAAGATATCATGTACTGTATACTTCCCAGTTTGTATTGGAAAAGGTTTGAAATGGGAAATATTTCTCAATTATATAAGTTCATTTGAAAAAAAAACTGATTATATAGTGTAGGAAAAGTAATCACATACAGTCATGGAGCTCTTTGCGGAATAAAGAGTTATTTTACATTTGCGGACGGTATCTAATGTAAATGATTATGTCACATCAAATTGGTATGGTTCTAATATTTCCCAGAGATTTAAGGACCGTTTCCATAGAATTTGATGATGTCACAATAAGACTATGTCAGATATCGTTCAAAATGGGAAGTAACTCTCGTAATCAAATATACGGCACACTAACCAACTTGTACTGGAACAGGTTTGAGAATTCATCTCTGACTCGGGTTGTATGGGCATTGCCGGCCCAGTCTGTAGGCATGTAATGGACATGGGCTAGAATGTTCCTCATTAAAATCTCTGGACAGTAAACCATATGCTGTAAATAAATATTGATGTATGTATTAGTAAGAGTAATGCCAATGTACGTGTAGGTGCAGCTCAAGTCAATAAAAAATATTCTTGAATGTCTATACATGTACATGTATTAGTATCTCAGACATTAAGTCCATTATACATGTATGTAATGCTATATGTCAATCATACATGTACATGTAATTCACACTTATTTCGTGCCCCTGTGTAAAATTACAAAGTTTTACTCTAGTATTGAAGGATCAACAATTTTTCCCCAAAAAACTAAATTTGAGTTCAAAATATTACAATGTATTTAACATGTATTATTATAATAATTATATTAGTTTTTCTTAGACAGAAAATCAAACTGTGATATCTTTGTGGCACAAGTAAACTTTGAAATTTTTATCAATAAGAGTTATATCATTATGAGTAGTTTTACCATAATTATAGAAATTTACCTCATCTGGAATAAGTACTTTACATGCAGTCACTATCAGACCTGAAAATGAAGTATCAGTACATGTATCATCATACTCTCTATTTTACGTGTAACTATACACATCATGACTATCGTCTGTTTTTAAAACTACATACTAGTCCGTCATATCATGGTCAAAAAACCTACATCTTTTCTTCTTAACTTTAATGTATGGTAAAATCTTGGGGCTGTGTGAAATTTGACACATTGTTAATGTTTTATGAGAGATACGGACCAGACACAAGATACTAGACAAAGAATTTTTTTCAAAGAAACTGACTAAGTCTTATCACTGACAAGTAACAAGTAGAACGTCACGTTAATACCATTGAAATGTGTGAGAAAATAATTATTGTCAATGTTTTTCGACAATGTTTAAACAAATAACTTAACATTTATATGATCCGTCTTTTTGATAAATAGAGTTACCTCCCATTTGGAACGGTCTCTAGCGTAAATCCATTATGACCTAATGACATTCTCAAAGAAACATCATATTTGAAGTATAATTACGGTACCTCGTATTTTTTTTATGCTGATTTCTGAATCAATAGAATTTGATGACCTCACAATTACATGTAATTTACATCTGACTCAAAAACCGTCCCAAAAAGGGAAGTAACTCTGTATAACAATAAGATTGAATAAGTTTTACCTGCCACGGTCATGGTGGTTAGGACATGCTCTACGGCTAATACATCCTCGTCTATCACAGTCAATACAACTAGAACGGCTAAAATGGACCCAGCAAAGAAGGCAATATTCCTGAAAGAAACGTCACACGGTCAACATGGTCAAAGTTTACATTTAACAATGTGTTCTATGACTAATACATCCTTGTCTATCACAGTTTATACAACTAGAACGGCTAAAATCGACCCAGCAAAAAAGGCAATATTCCTGAAAGAAAGATAACATGGTCAAAGTTTACATTTGACGAGGGCTAAAATCTACCCGGCGAATAAGACAATATTCCTGAAAGAAAGGTTGCACAGTCAAAGTTTACATTTGACATTATTAAATGATCGGGAATAACTGAAGATTTTGCTTATTGCTGGAGACGCTGTTTGATAGAGTATACCTCAGAGTGAGTTGACCGCTAACGCTCCAAAGCGGTCTATTCGGGATAAGCGCGTGCGTGACCAGCGCGTGCGTTAATTTTTTTGACTTCGCGTATCATAACAATGCAAATGTTAACAAAATCCTGATAATCCAATGAAGCAGTTATTGACTTTTGATTTTGGTCTACTTGTGACTATACAGACCAGGTCAGGCATTGGTTAATCTCAGCCTTTGGCCTCAGTCAACCAAAACCTGACCAGGTCTGTACTGTATAGTCAAGAGTAGACAGAAATCAAAAGTCAATAATTGTATAAATGCTAAAATCGACCCAGTGAAATGGCAATATTCCTGAAAAAAGTCAAACTCTTATACAATACATTATGCGGATCCTTAATGCTATGATAGTTGAAATATATTGAAACGAATGATATTTCTTATACTAGAATGAATATGGCTTACTTTGCTACTATAGTCAGCAGTTTAGAAGTGAAGATCTCCATGTACTTGTTAGCCGCACGGTATCCCCTGTTCAACCTGAAACAATTGATACATTAATTTTATAAATTTCCTATCTTTGTGTGTATTATTCAACCATCAGTGATCATTTTCCGAAAAATTTCTGGCAAATTTGAGAAAATATAAAATATTTTGATATAACAAAAACATGTACCGTACACGTGAAAATGTTCACATGGGGGTTAATTTTCATGCTTTTTGCAAAGAAAAGTTACAAAACACATCTTACTTTTATCATGATTATGAAGTGACAAAGTAAAGGTAAGATTATAGTGGAAATTCATTCTACATGTAATTCTCTTCATTGCAGATTTTCATTTTCAAAAAAATAATTTAAAAAACAAAAAAAAATCATTTCTATTATTTTACCTTGCATCAAACTCATGATCAAGTTCATTATAATGTCGAAGATACAGGCGGGCATAATTTGACCTGAAATAATATAAAATTAATGTACATGTATCTTTGGACACTGGAAAACTGATAAAGCCTTAAATGGTCACAAATATGTAAAATTAATATAAAATTTGAAAAATCAAAATTCTGTTGAATTTTACAAGGGAAATACCATATGAATTTTAATTTGATAAAAATAGTGATTTTCTTAACTTTCCTGTACTGGTTAATATGTACATGCACTTTATTTCTCATTTCTTACCATTTTCTTGTCCCCAGAAATCCAGGCTGTCTTTTTAAATGCTATAATGTAAAAAGATGAAGGTAAGAAAGATGTAAATGCAAAATACTCTGATGCAAATAAATAGCATAATAATATATAATATGACTACAAAAACCATAATTTTATAATCATAATTCAGGTTGATAACACATACAACATACATGTATACATCATGTACATATCAAACTGTCTGAAATTTCAAATCATTACCATAGCATTACAAAATCTACTCTGACTTGCTTTTTATTAAGAAATGACTGTCTTACATGTACTTTTGGTGTTCATGGGTGTATAATTCTGGTTGGTCACGTGCTAAAAATTTGCACGTGTCCAACCAAAATTCTAATTCATTCTGTTTGTTTCACGCATTCTGATTGGTTCACAGGATTTCTACAAGCATGTTTAACGACAATATACATGCCGCAAACCGATTCACTTGACATACTTTAAAATGTATTCCTACATAAATTTGCACGTTACAAGCTTTAGCGCAACTTTTTGCGTATGACGTCATGCTTCCCTTTGTTCTCCTCTCCTGTGACGTCATACTGTGACGTAAAACTACAAGGTATGAGCTTGAAAATGGCGTTCTCCACATGTAAACAACAGAGCAAGTACATTTTTGTAAGTTTATTATTGATAGCACTTTGATTTTTTGCCATTGTAATAAATACGAAGCAGTTGTATTTCATATTTTGCAGCGCAATTTTTTCTGTTGGTTGTTGTTAGTCCTCCGTAGCAACGACACCTCTAAAGCGATACGTGAGACCCTCTGAAGGGTATAAAAAGTTAAAATATGTCACATGAATTAGAATAGGGATAAACATACTGTGTTTTGTGGTTCTGACAAGCCCCGACAGTATAACTGCGTTTCCAACAGTATATCCAACATACATGTATACCTGTCGGAACCACAAAACACAGTACATTTATCCCCTAATTATACACCCACAAATACCAAAATTAAGACAGTAATTACTTATATTAACATTTATTCTAATTATTGGTCATTTTCATTTGCATGCAAATCGCAAGTTTTGCCTGTAACATGTGTAACAGCGTCAAAGGTATTTTTACGCTTGTAAAATCTCCCTACATGCAAAACATGAACATGACGTCACAATAGCAACCCAAGTTATTGGAATATAATTCTGGTTGCCTAATGGGCGTTTAACATGGGGAATCTACTAGTCATGTAAATACTACGAAAAAAAACGAGCTCTGAATGTATGGAAAACAACACTTGTAGAAATACATGTAAATGTCAGATTGATTTCAATGACGAGAGAGCCAAAATGCATCAGAATAATATCAAATATGATCACATTAATTGTAGTTTATGTCTACTTACATCGGCATATCTGAAGAAGGAGTATAAAATCTGCCAGAGAAATATCAGGGGACTGAGGACAAAGTTAGCTATACCAATCCATAGAATCCTCTGTGATAGGCTGGAAAAATGATGTGTATTAGACAATAAGACAATGCACTTCTTATAAACATTTCCCTTTCAGCTACAACTAATAGTTTAAAATTGAAATAGTTTGTTCACTCAAAAACAGAAATTCTTAATGCAAAATTTCATTTTCCCATATGGCACTGTCAAAAATGGCAAAAGAAACCCCCAGTAATCCAAACATCTTCACTAGTCGCCGTGATCGATCTTGAAAGATAAATACGATCAATCGATCAACAATGGACTGAGGACGCCATGGTTTAGTGGTAAGAGCCAGGGACCATAAGGTCGATGGTTCAAGTCTCACTAGGAACATGGGTCGCCCGGCATATACTCCTACATGTATATGGTCTGTGTTAAATACATGTACTTTAAAAAATGTCCTTGTCTGTGTTGTTTTTATGTCTGTGGTTTTTTTAATACAAAAACAACAAAAACAAAAAGACAAAACCAAAACGAAAAAAAACTCAATGGACTGTGGACAACATTCAGTTCACCACTACAGAGCATTCTTACTATTCAGCCAGCTGTTTCCTTTTATGGGACTGTTTGTACTCATCCTTTAGTTTCCAGTTGTTTTCAAATGGAGACCAGGGTCCCCCTTCAGAAAAAAATTATATACATGTATATAAATAATTACATTATATCAACATTTGTACAGTCCATATTCATACTATTATGTGAATGTGTATACATTACTGATTTGATACACAATAATGGCAATGTAAAATAACATGTTAGTGTCACATGGACAGAATCTCACTGAATAAAATATATCTACTTGTACATGTATATTGAATTTTTTTCATTTAAAAATTGTTTTATTGCCATTTCAAGATACATGTATAAATGTACATATTTGAAGGCATACTCACAAAACAAGATGATTTCTAAATTATACTTCAGTCCAGTAGTTAGAAATGCCCTAAAATAATAAGAAAGGTTACAGTCGAATTAAATGGGCGGCAGTAAATTGCCTGATGCAGTCTCTTATTGAGACCTATTTTTCTTCTCCAGTTTTGCTTGTAGCCTGTGACACAGCCTACGGTATGTGAGACACATAAGTTGTCACAAAGGCTCCAGGCCTCAGAAAATGAATGACCGTACAATTAAAATGATCTAGTAAAATCAAATTGAAAGGGAAAAAGAAGAGAAGCTAAAGAAATTGATAAAACCACCAAAAGATTTACTTTGATAAAACCGCCAATAGTTTTACTTTTATAAAACCGCGAAAAGTTTTACTTTCATAAAACCGCCAAAAGTTTTATTTTTATAAAATTGCCAGAAGTTTTACTTTTATAAAACCCCCAAAAGTTTTACCTTTTTAAAACCGCTAAAAATTTTACTTTAAATTCTATAAAAAACGTTTTCATAGAATAACACCGTAGCGTATCACGTGATATGAAAATAATCTCTTGCATGGGAATCCCCTTCCATTAACAAGAGCCCCAGGGGGCACAACGCTCACCTGATACCCATGCACGCTCTAATTGACATAATGACATTGAATACTGATAGTGCCAGTACAAGGATTTTAGCCCACAACCTTTCTAACAAGATTTTTGCCGGATGCAGACAAGTTTTTTCTTCCAGACAACCTTTAAAAGTAAAAACAAGAGAAAATAGTCACATTTCAAAACAACAACTTTTTTACTGATTTGAAAAGATGGATTATGCGATCCAAAGCCCAGCTAGTATAGTTCGATTATGCAACATCAAAAATAAAATCATTTTGTAAAATTCAACATTAATGTGCAACAGAAACAGAATAAAACAATGAAATGATTTCATAAATTAAGTTTATTTAAAATTGAACACCAAACCTTTCATTATTAATAGCTAGTATGCCAGAAAATAATAAAGCCTGTGTTTGTGAAACACGAATGCCCCGCGGTGGCATCTTTGTTGGTATAAACACCATTTTCTGTTAAGTATGTGAGAGGTCAGGGTCAGAGTAATGTTGGTATCAATGGAAAGATCTTGTCACAAAGAATACACATGTACAATATGAAAGCCCTATCACTAACCATTCAAAAGTTATGCCCAATGTTAAAGTTTTTGAAAAGTAGGTCAAAGGTCAAGGTCACGAGGTCAAAAATTTTGGTATCAATGGAAAGGTATTGTCACAAGGAATACACATGTGAAATATGAAAGCTCTATCACCTTCCATTCAAAAGTTATGCCCAATGTAAAGTTTTTCGAACAAACAGACAGACGGACAGGCCAAAAACTATATGTCCCCGTATCTTTGATTCCGGAAGCATAAAAAACAAAGACTTTTCGGTTTTGCCTTTATTCATATTAAATTATACAGAAATCTATGAATGAGAGCTTTTGAATAGTATTGATTTCATCTGAATACATGTAACGTACAGTCAAAATCGTGTTAATCCAATTAACACAGACAAGTTGTTAGCGGACAATATTAATTCAAGTGAGTTGTGCAGAAATTGAGCCAATTTATTTTCCAAACAGCAGTGTACGGTGTATCAAACCTCATGACCCAGTGAAGCCACTTGGACAAATTATTTTTGGTAAATATGCTGAAATGCGGCGCTTGGAAATGTATTTTTAGCATATTGAATAAATAGTCGTGATAAATTTAACTTCAAACTTGATCTTGTCTTTTATGCAATCTACAAATAGGTTTGAAAATATGCAAAATTCGGAACATTTTCGATGAGGACGCAGAGTTCCTGTAAAAAAAGTGAAATTTGCGAAAAAAGGACATGCATGACCCCCCCCCTTTTCTTTACATTTTTATGCGTGCCAAAGATTCACAATCAAAAAAGACCAATTTTACAGACTTCCGGGCATTTCAAGTCAGTCAAAATTTTTAGTGTGCACCTTTTTATTTCCTGTAGTTATCCCTACTTAAGGGGCAAGGAGGTATTGAACCAATCAAATCTGTAACAGAAGATATATGGCGACTATGTTTACCATACATACAGAAATAAGACAGAGAAAATAAGCATTAAATAGGGAAATTGTTCTGAAATATGCATGTATGCAAAAAAAGCAATCCAAGGAATGCTTGTGTCGCCTGCGTAGCGGATTTTTTTTTTTTATTGAAATAAGGTCAAATATCAAGGGCAAGGTCACTAGGTTAAAAATTATGGAATGTTTAGAAAGGTCTTTTCATAAGGAATACAAATGTGAAATATCAAAGCCCTATCACTTACCACTCAAAAGATATAGCAAATCATAGATTTGTTGAAAAGTAGGTCAAATATATAGGGCAAGTGCACGAGGTAAAAAATGATGGTATGTGAAGAAAGGTCTTGTCACATGGAATGCACATGTGAAATATCAAAGCCTATCACTCAGCAATCAAAAGAAATAGCCAATCTAAGATTTTTTGAAAAGTAGGTCAAATATCTAGGTCAAGGTCATGAGGTCAAAAGTTATGATATGTGTAGAAAGGCCTTGTCACAAGAAGGAATACACATATGAAATATCAAAGCTCTATCACTTACCAATCAAAAGATATAGCAAATCTTAATTTTTTTGAAAAGTATGTCAAATATCTAGGTCAAGGTCATGAGGTCAAAATTATGGTATGTGTAGAAAGGTATTGTCAAAAGGAATACACAAGAGAAATATCAAAGCCCTATCACTTGCCAAGCAATAGATATAGCCAATCTTGGTTTTTTTTTAAAGTAGGTCAAATATCTAGGTCAAGGTCATAAGGTTAAAAAATATAGTATGTGAAAAAGGGCTTGTCACAAGAAATACACATGTGAAATATCAAAGCCCTATCACTTACCAATCAAAAGATATAGCCAATCTTAGATTTTTTGAAAAGTAGGTCAAATATCTAGATCAAGGTCACGAGGTCAAAAATATGGTTTGCGTAGAAAGGTCTTGTCACAAAGATTACACATGTGAAATATCAAAGCCCTATCACTTGCCAATCAAGAGATATAGCCAATATTAGATTTTTAGAAAAGTAGGTCAAATATCTAGATCAAGGTCACAAGGTCAAACATTATATGTGTAGAAAGGTCTAATCACAAGGAATACACATGTGAAATATCAAAGCCCTATCACTAATCAATCAAGAGATAGAGCCAATATTAGATTTTTAGAAAAGTAGGTCAAATATCTAGGTCAAGGTCACAAGGTCAAAAATTATGATATGTGTATAAAGGTCTTGTCACAAGGAATACACATGTGAAATATCAAAGCCCTATCACTTACCAATCAAAAGTTATGGGGTGTGACACCCAAGTTTGACAGACAGACGGACAGACGGTGGGACGGATGGACGGACAGACGAACAACGGACAAAGTGATCCCTAAGTGTCGCTGTGCTTTGCAGGCGACACAAAAAGTCAACATCTTAAGAGCCAATCCGGCATAAAACCATGCAAATTGGTCCAAATGACCTAGTAACCAAATTTAATGATTTTAAGTTATCTTATTAGATACATGACTAGGAATAATTCTGTCAAATATTTTTGTTCAAATGTCCATGGTTACAGAGATATACCACCCCATCATTTTTCCCGCCAAATTTACAAAAAGGACGTAGAAATATCCCTATTTTAGCTGATGTACTTCTCTAAAATTTTAAGTATAAATTGAATTGGAGTAAATATTGTTATTGATATATTGAAATATAACATTTTATTCTATCTTAGGATAATATTATGTATGAAAATTTTTTTTCCAAAGACAGCCACAACGTAACTTGAAAAGAGGCAAAAATCGGCTAAGTGAGAAAACGACGTTTTATACGTTTTTCACGCACCAATATCTTCTGTAAGAGAAGTTTGATTTTTATCAAATTTCATCTTTTAACTCTTTGCTTTAATCTTATAAATATATCAAAAATCCACCGCTGCCAAATGATTACGTATTGAGATGTAGACGGTTAAAATATGTATAAAAGATCAGCTTAACGAAAAAACGACGTTTTAGACGTTTTTCAAGCAACAATATCTTCTGTAAGAGAAATTTGATTTTTATCAAATTTCATCTTTCAACTCTTTGCTTTAATCTTTTAAATATATCAAAAATCTACCGATGCCAAATAATTACGTATTGAGATATAGACAGTTAAAATATGCATTAAAAATCAGCTTAACGAGAAAATGACGTTTTATACGTTTTTCACGCACCAATATCTTGTGTAAGAGAAGTTTGATTTTTTTCAAATTTCATCTTTTAACTCTTTGCTTTGATCTTATAAATATCTCAAAAATCCACCAATGCCAAATAATTACGTATTGAGATATAGACAGTTAAAATTTGCATCAAAGTGAATTTTTGCGGTGTAAAAATGCGAACGAAAAATACGGAATCCCAAAGATTCAATCATTGCACACGTAGAAATACGCATACATGTGCGGCGAGTTGTGACCACAGCTGATTTGATCATGTCTTTTCACAAGCAGGTCAAGGTCAAACTCTTTGTTCAAAATTGTGCAATCGATAGTTGGGAATAAAAATAAATTTTATCGAAAACGTAAAATATATTCCAAAGGGTCTAGAAAGAGGAAAAAAGGAGCCATAAAAAGTTTTATTTGAAAATATGCAGTAACGACCCTAATATTGTCGATTCTTTAATAAATAAATCTCTGTATACTTCTATTGTAAAAACTCAATACATTGTAGGTGGCGCCAGTGAAATTTATTAGAGCTGCGCACCCCAAATTCAAAATCACGTTTTTAAAGGTTTATAACTGCGAATGTATGCGTTAGATTCGCCTGAAAATTTGAATTTATACAAATGAGAATGTATATTTTCATTTGAAAAGAAAAATTTTGCATTCCAAAATATTGTAAAATTAATTAATTTTCAGGGACACCGTCCCTTTAAAATTGAAGTGAGGAAATGATGCGAAGAAGCGAAAAATTATCTCTTTTTCGCTTCTCCGTATCATTCCGTATTTTGTTTCTTCACATCATTTCTTCGTTTCTTTTCATATTCAGTACACGAACTAACAATGTCAGAATAACGCTTTTGCAGAAAAGAAGTTATATATAAAATGAAATTATATATCTCTTTGATGTTTGAAAGGCGTATAATGTATACATGTAGATCTACGCCCTTAGGTTAGCCCAGGAGTTTTTCTCTTTCTTTTCTGTATAATTTTGTTTTTGTTTTTGCTTTTGTTTTTTTTTTTTCGGAGGGGAGGGTGTCGGTCTTTTTTTTTATTTTTATTTTTCGTTTCGTTTCGTTTCGTTTCGTTTCGTTTTGTGTTTTGTTTTGTCTTTCAATATTGTTTTTTTTTTTTTTGAAAGATGGAGTACCATGAACTCTTTTTTTTCTTTTCAATAAAAGTACTTTTTTATAGAACGAAGACCGCTCTGCTTTAGTACAAGATAATATCAATACTTCGAAGGAGAAATACCTTGAATTAAGGATATGAAGGAGATAAACTTTTATGAAAGAATTGAGATTTTATAAAAGAAAGTGATTACTCTCATAATTTACGCGCATACGGACCGGAGCGGATGAATACGGAGCAAAACAGCTTATACAAACGCAAGGATTTAGAGCGATTGGGGGGGGGGGGGGTCCGGGGAAAAGAGTGCTTTTTCTAGTACGATTTTCTTTTTTAACGCGGGAGGGGGGCCGGGGGCAGGTGGAGGTTAAGAAATAGGACGGAGAGGTTGTCAGGGCCCCTGAAATTTGCCCCAAATTATTTTGACCTTGAATAAACAAAGACTTTTCTCATCATAACCATTGATGACCGATTTGGTTGAAAGCGCTATTTGACGTTGAGTTGAAATCAAGAAAGAGACAGTCATATCAAACAATTTTTTTTTCTTGTTTTATACACGAAAATAACAGAATGATCGAGGTTTTCTCGAAAAAAAATAAGGACTGGATATATAGTTACATGTTTGTAATTCATTGATTTACTTTAAGTGAGGATAATTCGTGCAACCTGTCTATTTTTTTCTCTGAAATACGAATAAATTGTTATGTTTATAGGAAAGATCAACCTAACATTTTTAGAAAAAAAACACGTGTATTTTATCAATTCAACAGATCGTTTTCAAAAGGAAAGAACTCTTTAAACACAATTTCCTATGAAACAATGAATTTGGAAAATCGATGAAAAGAGCAGCGAGTAGACTGTAAAGAAAACTTTTCTTTCCGATTTTCAACATTTTTTAAAGAAAATACCACAGTCATGTCAACAATACACAGACAGGACAATTTGTTCATATAACAGAGAATGAGAGATCATAGAAGAGTACATCGAACGACCCGTTGTCTACAGGACAATAGATCTACATGTAACAAATCTGATGACACGAAACTAGCAGTGGCATAGTGATCCTTTTATGATGAGCTTTCAGAAGTTAAACGTCTTCAAATTCAATAGAAGTGAGATAAAGTGCCCCTGCTCCAGGGAGACTCGAACCAGGAACCTTTCCGTAATTGGTTCGACGCTCTAACCAGTACTTACTGGTAGTAGCACCGACTATTTTAGAGACTCGTTCTTTTACATCTGTGAAGATTATTTCAAAAGATTTGGGATGGGTACATCTAATCACATCTAGAAACGAGGGAACGAGATTTGCTATGCAATCTTGAGCTAAACTCTATCAATGTTATAATCTAATGCCATAGTTTATCCGTGTCAAGTTCTTATTTTATCGTCATTGTTTACATGCTACCAGGGAACCTAACCACGTGACGTCATCACTAAAAGTCTGACTCGGTGGCGTCGTTCCGGGCTATCTCGAAAATCGTCTAGATTAATGATGGGGCTTATATAAGGGAAATTGAAAAAGATCTGAAACGATTTCCATCATTTTTAGAACATATTTTGTTAATATCTTAAATTTTTTTTTCTAGATTATGATCAAAGATGCTTATCTTTTGAACATTTTTCCATTAAATCTTTTAATCATATTCCGCAAAATAATGAATATTCTTGATAAAATTTGCATATCTTAGATACATTTGGCAGCGACAGTTTTTTTATATATTAAAGTATGATACGTTTACTTTATTATACTGAAATTTTGTGGGAAAATTTTCTCTCTTATAGATGTTATTCATGTTCGAAATAGGGACGCTTTTGTCAAATCCCAATATAAGTCGTATTAGAGCGCCCCCTGGTGGCAAGTCAATTCGTATATCTTAACTTTGCGAGTACTATAATGAAGATGAATTGAGTAAGTATCTGATTTTATCATGAAAAGAATTACTGCATATCAAAATCAAATCTTATTCAACGATGAAAATATGGCTATTTTAGTGTTGTTTTTGAGTCCTGTTAATGGCGTTATGCCATACAAACAAAATTGGCCCATTACTATAAAACGGGACATATATGAATTTTAAAATAATTTTTTTCTCGAATGTTTTTCATCATAGAATACAGAAATATACATAAAAATGTAAAACTTTGACCACCCTTTTGGACGATTTTTACGATTTTGCATGGTTTTATGCCGGACTGGCTCTTAAAAATAAATTCAGAGTATATTTGATAGCGTATGTGGCCAAGTTAATTCGAAGTATGAAAATAAGTACACAAAGCCAAACTAGCTATAGCTTGTCTTATTTAAAAAATCATTAAAAATCTAAAAGTTGATATTTTGACAAAATTCTTTCACAGTTTCATTTCTAGCGATAATATAAAAATAAAAAGAGAAAAAAAACTGAAAAAGGGAAAAAAATTGTTGGGGTCCCGCCGGGGTTTGAAGCTACTCCCCATGGGTCCATTTGGCATGGAAAACATACATTATACCTATGTACAATCTTAAAAAATATTCCTTAAAAATCCAAAAGTGGATATCTTGACAAAATTCTTTCACTTGTAGGATACCATGCATGAGTACCTCATACCTACAAATTGTCATGACAATCTGAAGAGTGGTTATAGAAAAGAAGCAGAAAATGTATGAAAATTAACCCCCCCCCCTTCCTTTTTACATAAGAAAAAAATTCATAAAAAATCAAAAAAATAAATTTAAAGCATAAAATACATATCAAAGCATTAAGTAAGTTAAATATGATTAATATGTAGTAAATGAGTGTGTAAAATCATACACTTATTGAGTTATTTAAAGAAATAGTGCAAAAATGTGCATTTCTGACAAAGTCCGAAAAGACGTCAAAAACGCGTCAAAAATTTGACTTCGAAGTGGAACCAAAAATAACAACACTTCTTAAGACATCTCTCTAGATCATCCTGATGCTTTCGGTTTGTCGATACATGCTTTGGTTCTGAAGAAGAAGTTTGTCAAAGGAGGGTACTCCCCGTGACCTACTTTTGGCTGTGGTGGCGCCACCTGTTGACAGATCCGGACGAAAAACAACAACACTTGTAGGGGACCATGAGTACTTCAAACCTACCAAGTTTCATCAAAATCCCTTCAGCCGTTCTGGAGAAGAAGTTTAAAATGTGAAAAGTTTACGACGACGGACGACGGACGACGGACGACGGACGACGACGGACGACGGACGACAGACGCAACACTATGACAATAGCTCACTTGAGCCTATGGCTCAGGTGAGCTAAAAAGGTAAATGTTGTCTAAATCTACATTATATGAATTTATTTTAGGCCTATCATACAATCATCGTTATAAATGATATGATGGTTATCTATTCTGGTCAAGAATAGAGGTATGTCCAGAGAACACTTGAACAGAAAGATTTGTTTATTTACGAGCACCATATCATAACTTGTAAACAAAATAGAAAATTTTCTGTTTAAGTGTTCCCTAAATATTCCTCTATTCTTGACCAGAAAAGATTACTATCATATTTATAATAATGATGCTCATATGATAGGCGTAAACTAGTTTCATATAAAGTAGATTTAGACAATTTTCACCTTGTTTAATCGAAGGGGATTCCCTTGTGAGATTATATGCACATCACGTGATACGCCACGGTGGAATAAGATCACAATAAATTATTACAGAAAAGTTTTACTATGATCATGATTAAACAAAAGAGAGCACCACTTACACACTATTTAAACAATCATAAATCGTAGATTTCTTTCAGATTTCTACCAGTCTGCAGTACATACTTACCACGGTCCAACAAATGGCACGGTGTACTTTAGAGGTAAAATGGATTTCTTCTCCATGGCTATCTGATAGTTCTTAAACCGTAGAATTCTATGGTAGATATCTGTAACATTAATCATGTAAATTATGTACATGTAAATCACCTTATAATAATAATAATAATAATAATAAATTCTTTATTTTAAGAAGGTAACTCGATTAGTGAGACACTATTCTTCCTCAAGGCCTTCATAAACAAACAAATACACATAACATATTTACAATATATATATATACATAAGACATGGTAAAAGTCATGATAAGTGATAAATAGAAATACTGAATCATGGCGTTTGATAAATGTAACATTACAAGGGATCTTCATTCTTTCCTTTTCCAAAAAGATATTTATAAAGGCAATTCTTAAAGCTAAATAAAGACGATGCTTCTTTTATATTGGATGGAAGTTCATTCCATAAGGAGACTCCACTGTATTGTAAACTGCGCTTGAAGGACTCTGTCTTGTGTCTTGGGACTTGTAGATCATTTCCGGTTACAGATCTCAAAGTGTAAAGGCTGTTTGAATTTTTAGAGAAAAGGTCGCAGAGATATGGAGGGGCCAGGTTATTGAAAATTTTGTAAAGAAGTACTCCCTTGTTAAACATGCATCTATCATAAATATTTAGCCAACCTAGTTCATCAAATAAAGGTTGGGATGGTGAATCAGGCGGGGCATCCATAATTACACGTGCCGCGCTCTTTTGTAACTTATGGACGCGATCAAGTTGTGTTTTAGAAGCGTTACCGTAAATAGTGAGGCAGTAGTCAATACTTGGTAGTATGTAAGCATTGAAATACAGCTTTCTATAATGTTTATTCAAATACCGTTTAATTCTCCTTAAAAGACTTATTTTACAGGATATATTTCGACACACTTCGCTAATATGTTTGTTAAATTGTAAGTTGTTGTCAATCGTAACTCCAAGTAACTTATCAGCTTCTACATTTTGAAGAGGTTTTCCATTTACTTCGATATCAATTTCTTTTTTATCAAGGCGTGATAAACGTTGACGAGAACCAATTAGCAAGCATTTAGATTTGTTTTCATTGATGGCCATTTTGTTTTCATCACACCAAGTCTTAACACTGAGTATGTCATCATTCAAATTACTTTCAATCTGATCAATTATGTGTCCGGAGTGATGTAGAGTCGCATCATCAGCGAAAAGATCAAGAAGAGAATTTTTGACATGGAGTGGAAGATCATTAATATAGATCAGGAACAGAATTGGTCCTAACACAGAGCCCTGTGGAACCCCACAGTAAATGGATTCTAGATCTGATTGCGTATTACCTATTTGTACGACCTGTGACCTGTTTGAAAGATATGATTTAAACCATTGTAAGCTATTTGTATCAAAGTTATAATGCTTCATTTTTTCTAATAAAAGTGGGTGATTAACGAGGTCAAATGCTTTTCGAAGATCCAACAAAACAGTACCAGTCATATTTCCATCATCAATTTCTTTTATCCATTTTTCTGTAAGTCTAGTCAAAGCTGTTTGACAGGAATGGAGCTTACGGAACCCAGATTGAGAATCCATTAGTAAATCATTTTCTGTAAGGAAGTTGTATACTTGGGATGTAACATGTTTTTCGAAGAGTTTTGAAATTGTCGGGAGTAATGAGATAGGTCTGTAATTTCCTGGGTCTGTCTTATCGCCTTTTTTATAAATTGGAATGATCTTTGCTACTTTGAAGTTATCAGGGAATTTCGAGGTTGAGATACTTAAATTTAGCAAATGAGTTATTGGTTTTGCTATAATATCAGCAGATAATTTTAGTATTCGCGGTCCTACGTTGTCTATTCCAGCTGATTTATTGATTTGAAGTTTCTTTAGCATCTTATGCACTTCCTCTTCGAGTATTGGTTGAATTTCAAATATATTTGCTGTTGTTAACTTTGACTTAGTAAAATTTTTAAGAAGTTCTAAAGCATCTTACTTGTATAATGGTGATAGACATGTAAATCACCTTCAAAGCATCATACTTGTATAATGGTGATAGACATGTAAATCACCTTCAAAGCATCATACTTGTATAATGGTGATAGACATGTAAATCACCTTCAAAGCATCATACTTGTATAATGGTGATAGACATGTAAATCACCTTCAAAGCATCTTACTTGTATAATGGTGATAGACATGTAAATCACCTTCAAAGCATCATACTTGTATAATGGTGATAGACATGTAAATCACCTTCAAAGCATCATACTTGTATAATGGTGATAGACATGTAAATCACCTTCAAAGCATCATACTTGTATAATGGTGATAGACATGTAAATCACCTTCAAAGCATCATACTTGTATAATGGTGATAGACATTTTGATAAGAATATACTTTGCTCAATATTGGTTTTTAAAAGCAAAATCACTCAAGCGGAAAAAGTAGGTCAAGGTCTTTTTACATGTTTTATGAAAGTATGATCAAACATACATAAAATATAAAAGTTTGGTACAAGTATCAGTTATTCTTTGCTCAATATTGGCTTTTTAAAGCAAAATGACTCAAATGGAAAAAGTAGGTCAAGGTCATTTTCTGAAAGTTTTATCAAAGATACATCCAATATGCAAGTACTTTGTACCATTCCGAGTTACCCCATACTTCTTAACCAAGTCACTCAAGCAGAAAATGTAGGTCATATGCAGCATCTGATGCATGGATTCACCTTAGCATCTCAAGACGAATCACTTGTGTAAATTTGGTTACTGTAGCATCATTACTTTGTCAGATACTGAACTACCCCAAAACTTCTTAACCAAGTCAAACTGAGCTACCCAAACTTTTTAACCAAGTCACTCAAGCATGAAATGTGGTCAGATGCAGTTTCAAATGTAGGTTCACCTCAGCATCCCAAGATGAGTCACTTGTGCAAAAGTAAGTACTGTAGCATCACTACTTTGTCCTAAACTGAGTTACCCTAAACTTCCTAACCAGACACAGACATGGACACGAAAGCGCAGGGTACAGCAGAAGCTCACTCAACTTCATCAAGGTGAGCTAAAAAGTCATGTACAAACCTAATTCTGTGAGCTCTTGTTTATGTATACACATCTGCTGTTCTTTTTGTACCTCTAGAAGTCTTCTTTGTACTTCATGCCATGTCATGTTGGGCAACTCAGACTGTAAGACAAATATACAATAATATCTAAATAATATCTTTAATACATGTATGTTGTTTTACTGTCACTAAATTTCTTTAATCTGATTTTTAATCAGAAAAAAGGGAATGTTCAAGAGCAGTTTGCCTGTTGCACATTTAATACTATACACGTGACTTTGACCTTGCAGGTGACCTTGACCCTAATTCGGCGTCAATTCTAATGGTGCTTGACAGTCAGTTTGATACATTGTCAAGTTTAACGCATATCAATGAAGTTAACCATTTACATGTATGCGAAAGTGTGACGACAGACGGACAGACAGACATGCAGCGGGACAAGGAGACTTCTTAGTCAGGAGGACAAAGTCAAAAGTCTTGCAAATACAAATGCACTGATGATATACATGTATGAAAACTCTATTACTTATCATTTTAATAAGTTATGATCAAGCTTATACATGTATTTTATGCAGACAAACAGACAGACAGACAGACAGATCAGCAGACAGATGGGTCAAAAACTACAAGTAATATTCAATTATGGGGGCATAGATATTTGGAAAATTTACAAAAAAATAAAATTAGTATCAGGGCTGCAATATGATCACTTCAAACAATTGCATGTACATGTATATTCATTTCTTTATTAATAAAGGCCATTGTACATGTAAGTTGAAAAACTTTATATAAGAATTTAAAGCCATTCACTTACTGCTGAGATCTTCAATGCATAAACATAGAAGGATCTAATCTCTGTGTACTTGAAGATATTGTACGCTACTTTAATGAGTCGGAAAACCCAGAAAACCATGGCAACCAGTATACAAACCACAATACTAAAGTCGATGCTGAAAAATAAGAATTACATACATGTATTAAAGTAAAAATATTAAGGTCAACAATTTGTAAAAATTCAGTCTTCACTTAATGAATTTTTCATATATAAAACAAATAAATTGATCTGAATTAAATTTTTTTCTTTTAAATTCAATTTCATGTTATCATGATTCATGTGGTGATTGGACAGTTTCTGAATTGCCAAATGTCCTACAAGCAATTATTAATGACGTGAGTAAATCAATGCTGTGACAGGCTATCAACAGATTATGTCATTATAATTTTCATGTTTGCAAGCAGGCGTGATGTCAGACATTTGGCAAACCTCATAATAGATCATTTTCCGATCTTGGTGAAAACTCAAAATGTCCGAGTCAACATCTTTTGGCGTTATTTTTCATTATGACATCACTGCTAATAGATGCAATTCCATAGTGAAGTAACAATGAAAAAGTGCGCTAAAATTGCCAACCTAAAACAATATTCATCATTATGTCAGCCATTATGAATTTCGGCAAGTGTTCTATTGCGTAAATTTTTTTTTTAAATTCATGATGTCACATCACATGACATATTTTTTTTTATGTTTGAGTGAGGTTTCAGTCTTCACAAAAACTTTTTGAAACCACTAGCCCAAAGACAATTCCTTCTATAAGTTTTTTGTATAGTTTATATACTGAAATTCCAGTAGCCTGACAAAATTTCTACTAGCCATGGCATCGAACTAGTGAGTTTTTGTAAAGACTGAGGATTGACACTTATTTCCTCAAGGTAAAAACATTTTGACATCATTAGGTCAAATGTTATGGCATAATTTGAAAGGTCTTGTCATGGACAACCTACATTGTATAATATTATGTATCTACTGATATACATGTAGTTCTTTAAATTTACTCACTGAGCCGTACAGTCTGGTATCAGAGACTCTGGTATGGTCACTTTATGAGAATCATTCCTTTTGATGTTAGCAAATAAAATATCATAATCCACACACTCTATAAGGAACGTGGAAAATACAACCACAAACAGAAATTGCCTGAAATGAAAAATGCAAGTAATGTAAAATTAATGTGGACATTTTCACATGCGGGTCATTTTTGCGTATTTTACATGTTTACAAATCAATGGACATGCTGAAATTTTTTCTCACTCGAAAATTGCCCGGCTTGATTCTTACAAAGGAAGATATGTATATACATGTATAACGAATATTTCCCCATAGCATGATTTCTTGATGTTGTAATCCCCAAATTTTCAACCCGTGAAAATAACCAAATTAACAGCATACAGATATATAATGTATTTCATACTCAATTTTTCTCAGGCAAATTTGAAAATTTGATGTAACAAATAATATCATACATGAACAGAACAAGTCCTCAGACTTTCACATATTAGATCAAGACTTACATGCACACAGTCTCTCCGAAAACTTTTATTTTAGTCACTAACCCGAAGATCAATTTTATTAGTTTTTTGTATAGTTTCTTAAGAATTTCTACTAGCCCAGCAAGAATATTGGTAGCCTCGGGCGTCGGGCTAGTGAGTTTTGGGAAAGACTGTTTACGTGCAAATTGAGTCTTCTTAGCCTAAATCTTACACAAAAATTTCATGAAACTTTAAAGTTTCAGCTTCTAATCTCTGCAAATTACTTTGATTGTTCATGTATCAAGAACTGATGAATTACATAGTGAATATATAATTATAAAGGATAAATATATAAACACATCTCCAGAGGATAATTCATGATGTCATGTAATACATCCAGTAACTTTGATTCATATGTCTTTTTTCTTTAAGCTATTAACTTACACAAGTTGTAGAATATCACTGAGAACCATACAAATATAGCCCCCTCTCTGATGATAGTGATAAACTCGTGTAAAAAAATCATCCAAATTCTCAATGTGGTTCCAGCGTGCTGAAATAAATAGGACGAGAACCAATTCTACAATTTCTTCAGATGCAATATTTTGTTTGTAAACTACAATTAATTAAGACTCAATTAATTAGATTATTTGACAGCGCCTGTACACGTATTCAATTTTAGAAGAATCAATTCAAATATTGTCAACGATGTAGCAATGTTCACAAAAGAATTCAAGTAAAAACAAGTCGAAGATATTTTCCATAATTCAATATTTTGGGTCTTTTTTTACATGTACATCATGTACATGATTAACAGAAATCAAAAGGAAATCTCCATGGTAACCTGAAACTTGTCATGGAAACTGTACTGTGGTACATGTACTAGAAGAAAATTGAAAAGGAAAGAGATGATGTTACTGTCTATGCTCAATTTGGTACTGTGAGTGCTGTTGAGACTGTCATTATGATCTTCTTCATAACATGTACATGAAAATGAAAACTCTAACATGTGTTCTATTTTTTACATGATTTGACCAATATTGTAAAATGAATTTCAAATTCAGAGGAAAATGGGTTGAGCTTAATCTCTTGTGTGACTGTAATCATGTTCATCACATGTTCTTGAATTTCATTAAATTAACTTGAAGAAAAAAATCAACCTACTGCTTTCAGGTACTACATGCATCATGAAGTCAGCATCCTGGGTCGGTACATCATCGTTGTCCGTGTCCTCGTCCATGGACGGTAGAGACTGATACTGAGTCTGGTACTGAGCCATCATTGATTCCTCAAGGACAATGCCTTATCTTATAGTTAGTGTCTCATGCTACATGTGCACTAATTCAACAATGCTGGAATGGGTTGGGATCTTTGAAATCTTTCAGTCTGGCATTTTGCGTCATAGTAACAACTCTTTATTAATATCTGAAACAAAGACATTGATTATATAAAATTAGAAAATTGAGGAAGCAGAAAATCAATGAAGGGTTATCAGATAATGGGTCATAAACATGATAAATGGAATAATTTTTCATATGACAAAAAATTATTTCTGTCTGACGAACTTGGCGAACATAAATGAACCTTCTGAACGCGGGAAAAAATTGAGAAAGAGTCTGCCACCTCTTCTGAGCAGATCAAGCGTGCCCACACACAACAATTCTTCACCTCGTCACTACTGAAGTAGTTGCAGGGACCCAATGCTCAGTAGTCAAGCAAGTTACCAAGTGAGCTAAAAGGACATTCACATCCTGATAGCTCAGTCATTCAACACACTGAACTATCGGTAATGGCACTACCGGAACCACTACACACTATATATACTGGAGTCAAAAAATCATTATTTAGAAATCACACATTTAATTCTAGTTTCAATATTTCGCCCTTCTCACACGTCATATCTTAATGCGGTTATTTTTGTGTGTGAGAGGACTTCAATTCTGCCCCATAGATCGCTGTTGCATGAGCTGATTTTGTATCACAATCGCATTCTCCTGGAAGAGAATGAGATAATTTTGACTTGTTTGATCATGCATAAATCCATTTCCTACCTTAATTATTATCAACTGAAATCTGCTTTCATATTGATACAATTCCCTGTATAATTAGTCCCGCTATCTGCCAATAAACATTTGAGTCGTTTTGAAAACCGTGTCAGCCGCCATTTTCCTCTTGATCGTGGGAACATCCACTTTCTTTCGTGACGTATCATTCCTTATTTGGAAATTGTAGTAAATTCCATGGTAAAACTTAGACTTAATGGTTACAATTCCCAAATACGGAATGATACGTCAGTGTTTGTTCTCACTTTTAGGGGAAGGGGGCCGAAGCCGATTTGAGGTGGAAAAAAAGTGCGTAAACAACCCAAAGGGGGAATTTTTGAATTATTCAAAACTATTGAGAAAGCCAATACTCTTTTAAATAGTATTAGAATGGTTTAAAGTACACAGAAATATAAAAAAAAACACAACTGTACTATATTAATCTGAACAGTGACGAAATCATTCCTACATGTAAATAATCCAAATTTAAACACGTTAAACACAAATCAGTTTAGCCTACATGGGGGGGGGATTTTCTTTGATGGGAGGGGAAAAATATATACTCTAGGAAGTGAGGAAGGGGGCTGAATAACGCCGAAATTTTTTGGAAAAAAATCACTGTACGTCTTGAAAGAGAGTGATGTTTCAGTTATCTATGGCACGGAATCGATATCGACTTAGCCCTCTCACACACACAAGCACAGGCTGCCAATGTTTATCTAATAAATAATAAAAACCAACCTTTTGTATAGATAAACATCAGCAGCCTGTGCTGCGTGCACAAGATAAAAAACCAAATGGCACATGGAAATAATGACTGCGAGTCGACAGGCGAAATAATGAAGCTAATTCAATTCATGCGGATCTATAGAGAAAAACTTTGAGGAAATCTAAACCATTTAAACACCAGTTTCTGGTACCACAATTCTACAACTTAGAGCTTCTTTCCAAGGAACACAACAATAACACGGGGACATAACTAAAAAATCTACAAGCAACACTGCCGTACTAACATCCGTAAATATAGTTTCACTCAAAGAGTTGTAGACTGCTGGAATAATCTCCCTGAAAACGTGGTAAATGCCACAAGTGTAAATAGTTTTAAAAGCCGGTTGAATGTTCACTGGAAAAATTTTAAATTAAAATTTACCAGATACAGATACAGATAAATTACCAACGTACCAGATACAGATACAGATAAAATTCGAAGCCGACTACTATGGACCGGAGGCGGGCATTGATGGAAGATACTTCTCGAGGACAAGGTAACAAGGTAACAACTTAACAAAAATCTACAATAAGACTGTCAGAGGAAATTCAAGTTGAACTTGCACAACACAAATATCATCGCCCTCACCCCAGAGGTCTTTTAAAATAGTTAAAATAAAGCATAAAATTCTTTCTATCAAAGCATCTTATGATATAATCAGAAAATTTCTTTTAATCTGAACAAAGAAACTTTTTTTACCAAGAAAAATATCTTCTGTCATTTCCAAAATCAAAACAAATACTCTGGCAGACGCTTGAATGTGAAATACAGATAATGTGCGACTTCAAACGTTTGCGCGATCAGAAATTTTATTCGCAACAAGTGCACGTGGAGGAACTTTGCGGACGCGGTCACTGATGGAGTGCAGAGTAGAAAGCGATAGTCTAGGGGAAGTTCATGTCCCCATTGACAAATATTATGGATCAAATACTGCTAGATCGTTAAAGGTTAGGAAATCTTCTGAGTTGAAGTCAAATAAAACCCTACAGATTATCGATGGGCCGACTTGTTTCCCAAAAAAGCGGCGTGCACCTATGTACGCCGTTTCAATTTATTATTTTAGAAGTTGACCCGGCATGACCAGGCGAAGCCACTTGATTAAGTTTTTCCTGGCAGCGGTGTATGTCAAAATGTGCCGATTCTCGAGCGCCTATGCATGTCAACCGACGAGTGACGGCTCATTTCAGCGGGTGTCCGCCCAGTATTCCGAAGGACCGATAGTTCGAGGGCCCATAAAGCCGAAGGTCCGATAAATCAACGGCCCAATAATCCGAAGGCCCGATAGTCCGAAGGCCCGATAGACCGAAAGTACTGCTTTCAAATATACAAAAGGATCCATAATCCGAAGTACCTGAAAAAATCGAATATCCGATATTTCGAAGGTCAGCTATTAGACCATAGGTTTAAAGGTCCGATAAAGAGAAGGCCTAATGGCTCTATGGTCTGATAGTCCGAAGGTTTGAAAGTCCGAATGCCCTGTAGATATGAACTTGATACAAGATACCCAATTAAACAAAATGTTTTTCATAAAAAAACAGATGTCTCCCCCTCCCTCTAAGTTACTTTGACCTTGGGCCAAAATGTAAAATGATGTGAAACCTTTGAGTCATGGGCAACATCATACTAAAACATGAAAGTGATTCATTACATTGTTTGAGGTAAAGCCCAAACATAATTGGCATACACAATTTCATTATAAGCATATTTAAAGAAATTGACTTTGGTCACATGACCTTGGAAATAGGTGATCTGAAACCTACACTCACTGACGAGGGTTAAGTACCCGAAACATGCATGTCTGGTCCATGCTGCAAACTTATCTGCTTTTAAATGATGCTATTGAATTTGAAGACGTTTAACATTGTATGGATCATGAGCAACAAAAAACTGAATTAGTGATTGGATACACGGTTCAAAATATAAAGCCTAAACATTATTAGCATAGACAATTTCTGCCTGGACATGCTTAGCATATACAATTTCATTACCAAAGTAAGAAGCTACCTTAACCATGTGACCTTGGGACAATGTGATAAGAAACATTCAGTCCTTAGAAACAACATACTAAAATATGAAAACAATTGTAAGAAGGGTTCAGGAGATATAGCCCAGACAATATTATTTTTTAATTTCATTAAAAAGAACTAAATGATCTTGACCTTGGGCACATGACCTTGGGTCAAGATGATAAGAAACCCTCCAATCCCAAGCAACAGCATACTATAGTATAAGAGTGATCCAGTATATGATTCCACAGATATAGCCCAGACTCAATAGCATTTACAGTTTCATTAAAAAATGTAATACTTGACCTTAGTCATATGACCTTGGATCAAGGAGGTGTGAAACCTTTGGGTCATCAGCACCATCATACTAAAATATGACGTGATCCAATCACTGTTCAAAAGATTAAGCCTGGACATAATACATGTAACAAATACAATTTCATTTAAAATATACTAATTGACCTTGACTTTGGTCACATGACCTTGAGTCAACGTGATGTGAAACCTTTACGTGATAAGCAACACCATACTAAAATATGACGGTGATCTGATAAATAGTTAAAAGAGATAAAGTCCCAATGGGATAGCATGTACAATTTCATTAAAATGTACTTAGTAACTTTGACCTTGATCAAATGACCATGGGTCCAGGTGAAACCTTTTGGTCATGACTAAATACATTCTTAAACTTGAAAGCAATCCAGTATGCGGTCCAAGGGATAAAGCCTAAACAAGAATGTATCTACAATTTCATTAAAAATGTAGTAAGTGACCTTGGCCTTGGGTCAAGGTGATGTGAAGCCTTCGGGTCATAAGCAACAACATACTAAAATATGAAAGTTATCTGGCAAACGGTTCAAGGGATATAGCACGGACTGGAATGTATGTACAGTTTCATTAAAAATGCACTAAGTGACCTTGACCTTGGTCATATGACCTTGGGTCAAGGTGATATGAAACCTATGGGTCATAAGCAACAACATACTAAAATATGAAAGTGATCCTGCAAACGGTTCAAGAGATATAGCCCGGACAGGAATGTATGCATAATTTCATTAAAAATGCACTGAGTAACCTTGACCTTGGTCACATGATCTTGGGTCAAGGTGATGTGAAACCTACGGGTCATAAGCAACAACATAATAAAATATGAAAGTTATCCGGCAAACGGTTCAAGAGATATAGCCCGGACAGGAATGTATGCATAATTTCATTAAAAATGCACTGAGTAACCTTGACCTTGGTCACATGATCTTGGGTCAAGGTGATGTGAAACCTACGGGTCATAAGCAACAACATAATAAAATATGAAAGTTATCCGGCAAACGGTTCAAGAGATATAGCCCGGACAGGAATGTATGCATAATTTCATTAAAAATGCACTAAGTGACCTTGACCTTGGTCACATGACCTTGGGTCAAGGTGATGTGAAACCTTCAGGTCATAAGCAACAACATACTAAACTATGAAAGTGATCGGGCAAACGGTTCAGGAGATATAGCCCGGACACGATGTGTGACAGACGGACAAACGGACGACGAAGGCAAAACCAATATTAATATGTCTCCTCCCCGTTGGGGGGGGGGGGGGGGGGGGGGGGGAGACATGATTAGTGATATTGGCAGATTTAGAAATCTAATGGAGGGGGAGGGGGCTGAAAGAGATATTATCAAAGCAGTTGAATTGAATATATATATTGTACCCAATTATCAAATCAGATTTTAAAAGGTAACAAGAAATGATATCATCACAAGGATTGTTTGAAATAGATCTCTACAATTGCACGTAAGTTTATTAGTCCCCTACCGGCAACGCCGAAGGGGACTCTTATTTCTTTAAAGATGCATGTTCTAGATTTTATAGAAATACCAAAGGTGCAAAGATAGCTTGGATAGTCATAGGTCAACCCGAAATTTCATGAAATTTGCTAAGTCCAAGGGCCATAACTCTTGTTAAAATAGGTGAATCGAAACGAAACTCGAACTTGATCTGTATCACATTGAGATAAACTCACATACATTACAGCGAAAAAAGGTCTGTAAAACTAAAGTGTGACGGACAGACAGACAGACGGTCGAACGGACGGACAGACAGACAGACGGACAGACAAACGGGGTGGAAACTATAAGTCCCTTCCGGCGAGCCAGTAGCTATAGGGGACTAAAATAGCAACGCAACGCTGCAAGATACGCACGTGGCGCGGACAGCGCCACCGTCTTAGGGAGCAACCATTTAATTTTTAGGGGGAGGGGGAGGAAGACTTTGCAAAAAAAAAAAAAAATATTCCGGATCGAAATTTCAGGGGAAAAAATTTCCGGCCCGAGAGCCGGCCTAAACAATTTTCTGGATCATGAAATTGCCCCTCCCCCATCTCTTCCGACCTTTCCATATGCCCAGTAAACAGTTTAGTGTTTCATAAATTAAGTACAAATAAAAATGGAACAAACTTTATGAAAATTTGGAGTGAATTAATCAAAGTCATTAGCACAATGTAGCCTGTCTCCGTTGAGTGTCGGTATCATATACCATTCAAGAAATTAAAATGAAATGATCTGCTGGAAAAAATGAACTCATTCAGTGTTTGATGTTTAATACGGCCGAAAAATCACGCTGAATTATTTAAACTTTAGAATATTGGAAAATTACCAAAAAAAAAAAAAAAAAAAAAAAAAGATTCGGATCTTAAACATGTTAAAATGGTCGAAAAAAAATTCCGGCTGGCAAAAGTCTTCCTGCCAACCCCCCACCATAAAAATCAAATGGTTAGTCCCTTATGACAAATTTAGGAATTTCATTGGATATTCGGACTATTGGGCCTTCGGACTATTGGGCCTTCGGACTATCGGGCCTTCTGAGTTATGTACCTTCGAACTATAGGACCTTCGGACTATCAGGCCTTCGGACTAGCGGACCTTCGAACTATCAGTCCCTCGAATTATCGGGCCTTCGAACTATTGAACCTTCATCTTTTTAGACCTTCGGAATACTGAGTGGTCACCTTTCAGCGTACGCCTTTTGCCGGAAAAACTTGATTAAACGGTCAATTTAAATTCTAAATTTTGTTTGAACCGGCGTACATAGGCACACGCTGCTTTTTGGGAAACAAGTCGGCCCAATGGGCCGATATTCCCCAAAATCAGCATACGCCTATGTACGCGCCGGTTTAAACTAATATATAAAACCTTAATTGAGTTTTTCTATTCCGAAATGCACCGCAATCACCTATCAGCGAGAAGCGGCTCATTTCCGTGTTCACCGTTAGCTGGAAAAATTCAAGACTGCATGCCTCTCTTTGGCACGCCTCCAGGTCAATGTTCTAAATAATTAAGTTAAACTTTTAAGTTTGAACTGGTGAACACAGGCATTATGTAACGTATGCCACCTTTTGGGATGCAAATCGGCCAATTTTCTGGACTAGCTACCGCCATTAATTAATTGACTTAAATTTGCCAAAATTAGTTTTGGTCTTAATTGTCTTAAATGAATTTCTATGCATCTCCTGCTTTGTTTTAGCTCACCTTACTGAAGCTCTAGTGAGCTATTGTCATAGCATTATGGCTAATTCCATCATCTGTGAGTCACAAAATTTCACGTCACCAAATTTAACATTCAGAGCCTGTGGACAACGTCACTACATCGATCAGGAAAAAAAGATTAGCATGGGAAATGGCCAATTTAAAATATTTTTAGCTCACCTGAGCAAAACTCAAGTGAGCTATTGTAATAGTCTCAGTGCTGTCCATCCGTCATCCAGCGTAAACTTTTTACATTTTCGACTTCTCAAGGTCTGCAATCGCAGCACAGAATTTCACAAAATCATACAGGAAGCAGGTACTTAAGGTTCTTTACCAAGTTTGTGTTTCTTGTGCTGATCTGTCAACAAATATGGCTGCTGAGGGCTCTGATTGGCTGACACATTTTCAACTTCTCCCCTGCAACCGTTGCACAGAATTTTTCAAACCTTACAGGAAGCAAGTACTCAAGGTCTTCTACCAATTTTGTGTTTTTCATGCCGAATACAAATATGGCTGCTGAGGGCTCTGATTGGATGACACATTTTCGACTCCTCTGTGCAACCGCTGCACAGAATTTCATGAACCTTACAGGAAGGAAGTACACAAGGTCCTCTACCAATATGTGTTTAACGTGCTGATACGTCAATAAATACGGCTGCCAAGGGCTCTGATTGGCTGATGCATTAATTTTCAACTTCTCTGCAACCACTGCATAGAATTTCACGAAACCTAGAGAAAGCAAATACTCAAGGACCTACAAATTGTCCACTATCATGATCTTTTGTCTGCAACTGAGGTGAGCGATGTGGCCTCCTTGGGCCTCTTGTTTGTCTCTAAAGTTTGTTTGCGTGCTCTGACGTATAAATTACACTGAAATTTACAACTAAGCAAGATCAGTCAAATTTTGCCTGACAAAGTAGTCTAAATCGCGTTAAGTACCCTGTTCCCAAAGTGAACCATACGGACATTTAAGTGTTGCTACATTGTATTTTTTGCATGGATCCATCAGTAGGTCACAGGGGCCACATTGTATTTTTTGCATGGATCCATCAATAGGTGGGACCACCAAATGCATAAGTAGGTCACAGGAGGAACGGTTTCTTTAATGATACCCCTCCCAAACAAAGTTGGGGGGTAAATAGGAAATACCCTGTCCATCTGTCTGTCTGTCCTTCCATCTGTCCATCAATCCGGTTAGGTTAAGTTAAGTTCTTAAAACAGATAACTCTTCAAGTATAAAGCATATATTTTTTCTCATATAACTGATAGGGCTTTAATATTTCATACATACATTCATCATAACAAGTACTACGTTTTGATACCAAGACATTTGACTTACTGACCTTAACTTTGAACTTTGACCTTCAAGTAGTAATATTTTGGTTAAGAAGTTCTTTAACCATGTTAAAATGTTAAAGCGAATATTTATCCAAGTATAGATGATAGGGCTTTCATATTTTATCCATACATTAACCACAACAGGTGTTACATTTTTATACCAAGACATTTGACGTAGCGACCTTGACTTTGAACTTTGACCTTATTTTAATAATTTGGTTAAGATTTTGCAAAAGTGAATATCTCTTGGAGTATAAGTGATAAGGCTTTAATATTTCACTATAAGGGATAGGGCTTAGATATTTCACATATAGATTCTTCATGACCAGAGCTTTCATTTGATACCATGACTGTTGACCCAGTGACCTTGACCTTTGACCAACGTTTCAACTATAAGGGATAGGGCTTAGATATTTCACATATAGATTCTTCATGACCAGAGCTTTCATTTGATACCATGACTTTTGACCCAGTGACCTTGACCTTTGACCAACTTTTCAACTATAAGGGATAGGGCTATGATATTTCACATATAGATTCCTTATGACCAGAGCTGTCTGTGTTATGTCACAAATGAAACCATTTAGAGAAAAACGTCCCACGGGTGATATCATTCGTCACTTTTAGGGCAGTTCTAGTTTGTAAATGACAACTAGTAAAATCCATCCTTTGCTTCTTTAGCGTTCATTGCAAATGTTTATGTTAGTCTATAACATCATAATATTTGCAGTACATGCTGAAATTTTGCGTTATCCATGAAAACTTACAAATGAAGTCTTTGTAATATTGATCAGTGATCTTACAGAAGATGGTTTTAAAGAACTAAAATTTATACAGTTATATATATATAAGCATTGAATTTGAAATATTAATTCATTCATTTCCTATTTAAACATTATATAATCCAATCCAGCCGTCTTGCACCACAATGTCATAGGTTCCTTCTACTATTTTCCACTCTCAGTATGTCATTGCCTTCACCCCTTTGTTCCCATATGGTTCTCAGATTAATTTAAAAAGGAAATAAGTTAATTAAGATTATAGATAGAGGAATAAAGTTGAAATAACTGCTCTATAATACAGCGCCAAAAATTAGAATTAATCGCATTTGTTGTTTTGCAACGTCATTAAACTACAATGACATCATGACGTCATAGTATGTCCGCCAACAGAAATCCTGTAGAAACCAATGGGACCCCTGAATCCAAGGGTACTTTGCGATGAAGTGTCTTGCGGAATGCGATGAAACCCTTGGTGCACCATTGGTCATACTGTGACATCATTATAATCATTGGCTGATTAACATGAGTAAGAATGAGGTGTGATAAAACATGTAAGTGAAGCATCATTTTATGGGGTGCATAGCTCAGTCAGTAGAGCGCCGGATTTTCAATCTGATGATCCCTGGTTCAAATCCCGTTGAGGGCGGACTTTCACAGAGGTGATTTATCATCTCGCCCCCACCTGTACTCTGACTCGGAGGGAACTAAAACGGTCTGAGTGGCCCCTCGTCAGCTACGGCTGAGGAGATTGCCTCGTGTGATGGCACGTTAAAGGCTGTTTGAAAATCCACCGTAGCACATAAATCACACCTTCCCCACTTACACTGCATACACAGTGGAAAGCACCCGGGCACCTTGTACAGATCTCGAGTGGTGAGGTGTAAGAGAGGGATTTAAAATGTTGTCTTGATACATAATGTCATGTTTAATATGTGATCCCCTCTGGGGAGTGCTCCGATAAGCGGAGGGTCATACTAAGGAAGAAGAAGAATTTTGAGGTATGCAGATGATAATGTTGTACTGTATGATATAAGTTCCATTAATTATTTATTTATCCTTTACTCTATAGAACTTTGACATCGGTGGCCCTACAGAGAGAATGCCTCTACCAGTGCTGGTTTCCATGGCGATACTGAAGCGCTGTGCTGCAGAAGTGAATAAAACTTTTGGTCTTGATTGGGAGATTGCTCAGAACATCATAAAAGCCGCAGACGAAGTAATTGATGGAAAACTCTGGGACCACTTTCCCCTGGTGGTGTGGCAAACAGGTAGGAAATTGTCTGTTTATGTGACAGGATCAGTTATTGTACCTGGATTTTGATAGCTGAAACTGATATAGCCTTATAATATTTCAACAACATACAGTATGAGTATGATTAACACCACAGGGATCATCAAGCTTCCAGGTTGCTAAATTTTTATTGGATTATCTAAAGGAATCTAACTCGGCATCTAAAGAAAAATCGACAAGTAATTATTTTAGTCTTATTATCAAAACCCATTTTCTGTGTTGTATTTTGATAGATTAATGTATCTTGAATCTTCATACGAAAATTAAAATCTGTGCCCCCTTACAAGCTTAGATATGCCCTATACCGCTCTCTTAATTACGCGTGCTGCATTTCTATGTTTCTGAAGACTTAAAGATGACATGTCAATATTTCGTTAAATGACGAGTTAGATCCCTTTAATAACCCATAGTAAATAGAGCAACCGGGATGCATGATAAATCACTGTGATTGACACATTATTTTTGAATCCTGTCTTCTTTTTTTTTTTGGTTAAAAATTTATTATTGAAGTCTAAACAACTTTGATTAATTGGCTGGTCACTGCACCCACTCCTTTGATTCCTTTCTTTCAATATTCATTGTGTTTATTTTCACTTGAGCAGGTTCAGGCACACAGACGAACATGAACGTGAATGAGGTGATCAGTAACAGAGCTATAGAGTTGATGGGAGGAAAACTAGGATCTAAGTCACCGGTACATCCAAACGATCACGTTAACATGAGCCAGAGCTCTAACGATACATTCCCCACTGCCATGCATATAGCAGTTGCCATGGAGATCAACAATCGTCTGCTTCCAGCCTTGAATAAGTTGCGTTGTTCATTAGAGGTCAAGATGGAAGAGTTCAAGGACATTATAAAAATAGGACGCACCCACTTACAAGATGCGACCCCTCTGACCTTGGGGCAGGTGTTCAGTGGTTATGTACAGCAGATTGATTTTGGTATCGAGCGTGTCAAGGTCACGTTGCCTCATGTTTATAATTTAGCTGCCGGGGGAACAGCTGTAGGTACAGGACTTAACTGTAGGATCGGATTCGCTGAAAAAGTTGCGCAAAAAATTGCTGAGTACACTAAACTGCCGTTCGTAACAGCAAAAAATAAGTACGAGGCACTGGCTTCACATGACGCAATGGTGGAAGTGCATGGTGCGCTGAACGTTTTAGCTTGTAGTTTGATGAGGATAGGGAATGATGTTCGTCTACTTGGTAGTGGGCCTCGGTGTGGAATCGGGGAACTCCTTCTCCCGGAGAATGAACCTGGAAGTAGTATAATGCCAGGAAAGGTCAATCCGACCCAGTGTGAGGCCATCACCATGGTAGCAGCTCAGGTCATGGGTAATCATGTAGCTGTTACCGTGGGAGGAGCAAACGGGCAATTTGAGCTCAACGTTTTCAAGCCATTGATAGTGAGAAATGTTCTTCAGTCAATACGACTCCTCGGAGATGCAATGACGTCATTTTCAAAAAACTGCGTAGATGGAATAATAGCTAATAAACCTAGAATTCAGAAACTTATGAACGAGTCTCTAATGCTTGTGACCTCCCTTAATCCACATATCGGATATGACGCAGCAGCTAAAATTTCAAAACACGCACATCGAAAAGGCCTTACATTGAAAGAATCAGCTTTAGAGCTAGCTATTCTAACAGAGGAACAATTTGAGGCTTGGGTAAAGCCCAGTGAGATGTTAGGTCCGAAGTAACTTTGTGGTTATTTTACAGCTATATGCAATAAACAAGCGCCATGTGAGAATTTCATTCTATAGGTGTTTGCTGGTCTATGTGTTGTATGATCTCACCTGTCCACAGTCTTCACCTGAGTATGTGTGCTTATTTTAGTGCAACCTGAACTTTAATCAGAAAGAGAGCAACAATAGGCTTATTGACATATTAGCATAATCATCAAGAATTAACACACTTGACTTATTTTCCATATTACTCTATTAACAAGTTAAAAGTCATGTTTGTAAAACATTAATGCCCCCCTACCCCTTCTGTGATTAAAGTCTGTCACAACTATATACTTGATTTTCATTTGATGTGTCTGTACACAAAATTTCATTTCAATATGTGAATCCACTTCAGAGGTATTGAACGGAAACTGATGTCGTGGACCGACCGACCGACCGATAGACAGAAAGTCAGACAGCGGCAAAGCAATATGTCCCCTCTTCTTCAAAGGGGGGCATAAAAATTTTTGATTGAACCCAAATATGAACTTGACCTAGATTTTTATTTGATGTGTCTGAAAACAAAATTTCATTTCAATATGTAACTCCACTCAAGAGATATTGAACGGAAACCCTGAAATTTTGGTATTTTTCGAAGTGCAAGGGGCATAACTCTGTCAAAATCTTGTTCATCGGACCTAAATATGAACTTGACCTAGTAGATTTTCATTTGATGTGTCTGTATACAAAATTTCATTTCAATATGTAACTCCACTCAAGAGATATTGAACAGAAACCCTGAAGTTTTGGTATTTTTCAAAGTGCAAGGGGCATAACTCTGTCAAAATTTTTTTGATCGGACCTAAATATGAACTTGACCTAGATTTTCATTTGATGTGTCTGTATACAAAATTTCATTTCTATATGTAACTCCACTCAAGAGATATTGAACGGAAACCCTGAAATTTTGGTATTTTTCGAAGTGCAAGGGGCATTACTCTGTCAAAATTTTGTTGATTGGACCCTAATACGAACTTGACCTAGATTTTCATTTGATGTGTCTGTATACAAATGAGTTAAAGAAGATCCTGACGATAATCCCAACAGCACTCACAATAGAGCACAAACTTGAACAACCCTGAAGTTTTGGTATTTTTCGAAGTGCAAGGGGCATAACTCTGTCAAAATTTTGTTGATCGGACCCAAATATACACTTGCCTATATTTTCATTTGATGTGTCTGTATACAAAATTTCATTTCAATATGTAACTCCACTCAAAAGATATTGAACGGAAACCCTGAAAGTTTGGTTTTTTTCAAAGTGCAAGGGGCATAACTCTGTCAAAATTTTTTGGATCGGACCTTGATACAAACTTGACCTGTATTTTCATTTGATGTGTCTGTATACAAAATTTCATTTCAATATGTAACTCCATTCAAGAGATATTGAACGGAAACCCTGAAATTTTGGTATTTTTCGAAATGCAAGGGGCATAACTCTGTCAAAAATTTTTTTTGATCGGACCCAAATATGAACTTGACCTAGATTTTTGTTTGATGTGTCTGTATACAAAATTTCATTTCAATATGTAACTCCATTCAAGAGATATTGAACGGAAACCCTGAAATTTTGGTATTTTTCCAAATGCAAGGGGCATAACTCTGTCAAATTTTTTTTGATCGGACCCAAATATGAACTTGACCTAGATTTTCATTTGATGTGTCTGTATACAAAATTTCATTTCAATATGTGAATCCATTCCAGAGATATTGAACGGAAACTGATGTCGCGGACCGACCGACGGACCGACAGACCGACCGACAGCGGCAAACCTATATGTCCCCTCTTCTTCGAAGGGGGGCATAATTAAGAGATTCATGATTTGGCATATTCTTGAATTAGCAGTCAAAGCAGCATTAACTCCGCTAAATTATGAATCCCTCTAAAATTAGTTCATATACAGTATATATTTTCAAGTGATTGTCAACGAGGGTATAAGCTTTATCAATGTTTATACATTCCTGCTGTTGCTTGTTTTATGTCACATGATTACTCTGATACTCTTCCTATTATGTAATACGACTTGGTGCTCGTTTAATGCATTGTACTGTAAAAACTCCAAACTTACAGCATTCCTATTCAAGTAAAGATCTGATTACTATCTTCAAAGAGAATTTCCATGAAATTACTGCTGTTGTTTTATATTTTGTTCACAAGGAAATACCGCCAATTAGACAGCTAGAAAATTACTTTGAATTGCTTTTATTGTATATTATTCATGTTATTGTCTGGTTCTTGAATGTTATTCTACACTATTCATGCCTATAATAGCCCCAAAATCACTGAAGCTGAATTAATTATCCTTCTTTCTATGCTACATTTTGAATGGATTGGATTGTACGATGTACTTACGTGCACAGTGATTTTGCTCAATTTTTCACATGTAATTGAGAGTAGATCACTGGCAATAGATTTATTTTTACATGATTTTGTTACGGTCTTTACCTGATTGAACTAGTCTTGTACCACATTTTTGTACACGTTATTAATGACACAAAATTCCACAACTTTTGTTGTTTGTTATATTGACTTGTCAGTATCTACATGTATTATATGTTGATCAGAAGTGCAAGGTCTGCCTATACATGTATCTTCACGTTTGTTGATGCCAATTATTAAAACACATAAAACAAGTCTAATAGTATTTTATTGTTACCTTTTTTACTGTAAGAATTGATCCCTCTTGTCATTCAAAAATGTCTAGAAAATTCATGCTGTCACAATTATGACAAATGGACTGAACATTGCCATTTCATAGACCTGATTTTGCTTAGCAATGCAGCCATAAATTAGAAGAAGAGGGTTAGAACTCTGCTAAAAACCCTTTGAATTTGAAAGCAATTACATACAGATGGGGTAAAACCTCTCAGGTTGATAGTGTTAATGTGATTATTTTCACTGTGATTGTGACATAACACTTGGGAGAAATATTCACTAAACGTACCTGCATATGCAAGAATGCTGTAGGGTTATTTTGATTAGTGAATACTCGAAAATTTACCCTATGAGAAAATTTATGACTATGACAACTCTGTGTTGTAAGCTAGCTGATCGTTGATGAAAGATATTATTCTCTCACCCCGGACAGAGATATCTGCACATTTACCCGTTCTGAGACAACTCTGTCTCGCACCCCAGGATGCGACAAGCCTTGTCGTAAACTGCAAATCTTTGATACTCAGGTGGGATTTCCCTGTCCCTGTACAAAGGGGTGATAGATTCTATTTATCTATTAATCATGTTTATTAAACACAACAATTCACAGACAATTTTCTGGGTATATATTTTCAGATCATCTTAATTATGTTCAAAAGTCCGAATGAACACATGAGAACATCTAGGCAAATATCAGGTGCATGCATTTATAATACATACAGGACATTTCATTTCACACTCACCAGTGTTATGCATATGATAATTATATGATAAAATCATTTTACATGGTGGCCATACTTGGATTTCTTTTGTATTATTCTTTTTTTTTTTTTTTGGCAACACTGGAATGTATAAAAGTATAAAATGACATTGTATATAGCTATTGATAAAACATAATCACCATAGCAACAATAATATTATTCTTTTGTATATTTACATCTACACATATAATAAGACATGCATGTTGTGTATATACTTTTACATTCATGTATACAGAATGTTTTAAAACACTGGATGGAAAATTCATTTCATGATAATACTACATTGTATCTTAATTTTTTTTTATAATAGGCAAATCAACATACATGTACATGTACAAGTAGATCATATTAATATTTGTATGAATGACTCAAACATGATGACTGGAAAGCATATCCAGGTCATCCTGAAACCAACAACAGGAAATGAGATTCATTTAAATTTTCATTCATAAAAAACTTTCTGATACATGTATATGACAACTTCTTCAAATCACCTTTCTTTGAATTTAACAAAGCATAAGTAATAAATCTGATAAACATAGGTAATCACAGATTACGAAGCTCACCTCGTGGCAGCAAAATTCAATTCAAACATATTTCTTAGTACATGTATATTGGCTTTTAAAGGCAAAATCACTCAAGCGGAAAAAGTAGGTCAAGGTCATTTTATGAAAATTTGATCAAAGATACATCCAATATGCAAGTTTGGTACATGTAGCACTTATATTTTGCTCAATATTGGCTTTTAAATGCAAAATCACTCAAGTGGAAAAAGTAGGTCAAGGTCATTTTATGAAAGTTTGATCGAAGATACATCCAATATGCAAGTTTGGTACATGAAGCACTTATACTTTGCTCCATATTGAATTTTAAAGGCAAAATCACTCAAGCGGAAAAAGTAGGTCAAGGTCATTTTAAGAAAGTTTGATCAAAGATACATCCAATATGCAAGTTTGGTACATGTAGCACTAATACTTTGCTCAATATTGGCTTTTAAAGGCAAAATCACTCAAGCAGAAAAAGTAGGTCAAGGTCATTTTATGAAAGTTTGATCAAAGATACATCCAATATGCAAGTTTGGTACATGTAGCACTTATACTTTGCTCAATATTGGCTTTTAAAGGCAAAATCACTCAAGCGGAAAAAGTATGTCAGATGCTGTATGGGTCCATCTTGGCATCCAAAGATGAATCACTTGTGCAAGTTTGATTACTGCAGCATCAGTACTTTGTCAGATACTGAGCTACCCCAAACTTCTTAACCAAGCACTCTGAGCTACCCCAAACTTCTTAACCAAGTCACTCAAGCGGAAAATGTAGGTCAGATGCTGCATCCAATGCATGGGTTCACCTCAGCATCCAAAGATGAATCACTTGTGCAAGTTTGGTTACTATAGCATCAGTTATTTGCCAAATACTGAGCTACCCCAAACTTCTTAACCGGACGCGGACGCGCGGGGGTATAGCATAAGCTCACTCAACTTCGTCGAGGTGAGCTAAAAACAAAATAACTTTCCTTTTATCCTAACTTATGTTCAAGTAAATGTATTGTAAATTAAAATTTTATACATTGTACATTGTATGTATGGATAGAGTACATAACATAACAGTATGTACTACCTTTATTATGTTTATACATGTATTGCAGTAAAGTAGGTCATGAATCTTCACCTATCGTTAATTAAAATTATAGTACAATGTACGTAAAATGAACATATTCTTCGAATGAAGATTAAAAAGTTGAAATTGGCAGTGAATACAATATAAGTAAGTTAACATACATGTACATGAAATAAGCCAATTTCAATGACCTTGAAAAAAATGTATACAATTAAGTTCTTTTATAGTACAATCATGTACTTGTACATGTGTGTTTTAATTTCCTCCTTTATAAAGTCAACTGTACATCTAGTACAAATATTAAATTCTATTAAAAAAAAGGCAGGTACAATGCAAGTAGATGCATAAGAGATACAAATCAATTCTCATTCGAGGTAAAATTTCATAAAGCATAAATTTTCTTTAATATGAATATAGTAACTTGTTACATGACTTTGTAAACTGAGCACATTAGTAACTTTTGTAATAAATCTTTACATACTGGACGGCCATTTGATTCTGGATTGAACGAAAAATACGTACAAAATGATCGTGTGAGCCTTTGTTTTAAATCAGGATAAATGGTACTGGGATGAGATGCGTTTGCATCGGATGGAGACTATCATCGTACGTCGTCATTTCCTACTTTACACGATAAGAGCCGTTAACACCAGATTTCTCTCCTCTCGCGTTTTTCAAGCTCCCCCGGCCCATGCATCAGCTTGTCTTCTGACTGGTCACAAATCTATCCCTCGTAAGACCTAGAAATTCTAATGCTGTTCCTGAAAGAAGCTTTTCCTGTGAAGAGAAATTAACGAAAAAAAAAATGAAAATTCATTTCCTACTTTCTATATAATGTATACGGTTTGATGAAATTCTGTGCAGTTGCTGTAGAGAAGTTGAAAATGTGTCGGCCAATCAGATCTATTTGCAGTAATCTTGTTTTATCATTAAATTTTCATTGAAAGTACAATTCTGATTGGCAGAAAAATTTCTGGGGTATTGTACATGTGTATACCAAAACATTTTTATGATGATGTAGTTTCCCGAATTTTTCACAAATACTTCTTTTACAACTCAGCATATGCATGGCGGTATTACTTCATTTGTGACCATAAAATTTAAATTGATACAGTAATAACAATTTCTGCTTGCAAATAAAACCTAGGCAACACAAAGCATAGCATCCCCTCGCACTGCAGGAAAATCAATGTGCCGTCTAGGCTGTCTTTATACAAGGAAAATCAATAAGGTTCATCCTCTAGTCAAAAGCAATAAGTGTATAAAGTTTGGTTTAGATCCAACCAAAACTGCACTCTCTAGGCTTTATACAATATTTTTTTAACCTTTTCCAATCTGTGACCTTGACCTTTGACCTATAACTTTGAAAATCAGTAGGGCTTTTCCTCTTGTCATAAGCAATTAGTGTATGAAGTTTGATTAAGATTCAATCAAAACTGCACTCTCTATGCTGTATACAATAATTTTTTTTCCTTTTCAAATCTGTGACCTTGACCTTTGACCTATGACCTTGAAAATCAATAGGGTTCATTCTCTTGTCATAAGCAATCGGTTTATGAAGTTTGATTAAGATCCAGTCAAAACTGCACCCTCTAGGCTGTTTACAAGAATTTTGACCTTTTCCAATGTGACCTTGACCTCTAACCTTGACAATCTATTGGGTTCTTCCTTATGTCATAAGTAATCGGTATATGAAATTTGGTTATAATCAAATCAAAACTGCACCCTTTAGGCTGTTTACAAGGATTATGACCTTTTCCAATCTGTCAACTTGACCTTTGACCTATGACCTTGACAATCTATTGGGTTCTTCCTTATGTCATAAGCAATCAGTGTATGAAGTTTGGTTAAAATCCAATCAAAACTGCATCCTATAGGCAGTATACAAGGATTTTAACCTTTTCCAGTCTGTGACCTTGACCTTCGACCTTGAAAATCATTAGGGTTCTTCCTCTTGTCATATACTAAAAGTGTATGAAGTTTGGTAAAGATCCAGTCAATACTACATACAAGGATTTTGTGACGCACACAATCACTTACACACGAACAACGGCGTTACTATATCCCCCTGCGACTACATGTATGTTGTGAGGGGATGATAATGATTAATGCACAAACATGTTATACTTGTAATACAATGTACTTGTAATGGCTAGCATGTTACCTTAAGTTTGGGTGTAAAATCCATGTTCTCTATCAGTTTACCAGGATGGTGCTCTCCAAGGGGGAAAGGATAGTCTGACCCTAACATCACCCTGTCCTGAAAAAGTTTGTATAAGAATATGTTATCATTATACTTTATTTAAAGAAAAATATATGTGCATTTTTATACATGTACATGTATGTTTTAGAAGTAATTTAAGCAAGTACATATACATGTACATCATTAATTATTCCTCATCCAAAGTTTGAAGTAACTGATGAACATAAATCCCAAAGGTCAAGGTTATAAGGTCAAAACTCTTTGTTACACTGAATTCTTACCACACAGACTACACATGTGGAATATGAAAGCCCTGTCTAAGTATCGCTAACCAATCAAGCAATGGCTATAGTGTTACAGTAATGGCTATAGTGTTACAGTAATGGTTATAGTGTTACAGTAACTGCTATAGTGTTACAGTAATGGCTGTAGTGTTACAGTAATGGCTATAGTGTTACAGTAACTGCTATAGTGTTACAGCAATGACTATAGTGTTACAGTAATGGCTATAGTGTTACAGTAATGGCTGTAGTGTTACAGTAACTGCTATAGTGTTACAGTAAAGGCTATAGTGTTACAGTAATGGCTATAGTGTTACAGTGACTGCTATAGTGTTACAGTAATGGCTGTAGTGTTACAGTAAGTGCTAAAGTGTTACAGTAAAGGCTATAGTGTTACAGTAATGGCTATAGTGTTACAGTAACTGCTATAGTGTTACAGTAATGGCTGTAGTGTTACAGTAACTGCTATAGTGTTACAGTAAAGACTATAGTGTTACAGTAATGGTTATAGTGTTACAGTAACTGCTATAGGTCTCGGTACACACCCCGTCACAAGAATTGCATGAAATTAGCGGGCCAGTTTGGGTTTTCTGTCAATGGTTGCTATGGCAACAGTTTTACAATTATTTTTTCTGTGCTGTATTACCACCAAGACTGCAATGTTTCATAACAGTGCTATATCATACATGTATCTACAGCTTACTTACCTTTGACATAATAATCAATAAGCTTAGCATCAAATATCACTAAAAATGAGTAAAAAATCCCCAAAGTGACCCAATTCCTGACCCCTCTGACCTCAAAAATAACACTTTTCCACAAATTTTGAATCTGTCAATTTCTTGCACAAATCTTGCTCTTTCCAATGATACCACATTCAATGTACATTCATAGATTCAATTTTCCACAATGTCAGCAGCTTTGTCAAACACATGTATACTTACAATTCAATTCTGCCCATTTCCCCCACATGTCATTTGAGTGTATACAAGAAGTCAGCTAGCTACACATAAAATCAGGAGCAGTTTCGTATTTCAAGATCAGTTTATTTTCACCAGGAAAGCCTTCTTAGCAAGTTTAAAGTAGTTCTCAAATGAAGTATGGTCAAATTTGGTTCATAAGGCAGCCTTGTATAAAATACCCATTTTTGACAGTGGTCACTACAAAAATAACCCTTGTCACAATAAAGGAAGGGGGGGTGTACCGAGACCTATAGTGTTACAGTAAAGGCTGTAGTGTTACAGTAATGGCTATAGTGTTACAGTAACTGCTATAGTGTTACAGCAATGGCTATAGTGTTACAGTAATGGCTATAGTGTTACAGTAATGGCTATAGTGTTACAGTAACTGTTATAGTGTTACAGTTACTGCTATAGTGTTACAGTTATGGCTACTGTGTTACAGTAATGGCTATAGTGTTACAGTAACTGCTATAGTGTTACAGTAACTGCTATAGTGTTACAGTAACTGCTATAGTGTTACAGTAATGGCTCTAGTGTTACAGTAACTGCTATAGTGTTACAGTTACTGCTATAGTGTTACAGTTATGGCTATTGTGTTACAGTAATAGCTATAGTATTACAGTAACTGCTATAGTGTTACAGTAACTGCTATAGTGTTACAGTAACTGCTATAGTGTTACAGTAATGGCTCTAGTGTTACAGTAACTGCTATAGTGTTACAGTAATGGCTCTAGTGTTACAGTAACTGCTATAGTGTTACAGTAATGGCTATAGTGTTACAGTAATGGCTATAGTGTTACAGTAATGGCTATAGTGTTACAGTAATGGTTATAGTGTTACAGTAACTGCTATAGTGTTACAGTAATGGCTATAGTGTTACAGTAATGGTTATAGTGTTACAGTAATGGCTATAGTGTTACAGTAACTGCTATAGTGTAATGTTACAGTAATGGCTGTAGCGTTACAGTAATGGCTATAGTGTTACAGTAATGGTTATAGTGTTACAGTAATGGCTATAGTGTTACAGTAATGGCTATAGTGTTACAGTAATGGTTATAGTGTTACAGTAATGGCTATAGTGTAACGTTACAGTAATGGCTGTAGTGTTACAGTAATGGCTATAGTGTTACAGTAATGGTTAGTGTTACAGTAATGGCTATAGTGTTACAGTAATGGCTATAGTGTTACAGTAATGGCTATAGTGTTACAGTTATGGTTATAGTGTTACAGTAATGGTTATAGTGTTACAGTAATGGCTATAGTGTTACAGTAACTGCTATAGTAATACAGTAATGGCTATAGTGTTATACATGTAGTAATGGCTATAGTGTTACAGTAATGGCTATAGTGTTACAGTTTGATGGTCTGACCAATCAAGTAATGGCTATAGTGTTACAGTTTGATGGTCTGACCAATCAAGTAATGGCTATAGTGTAACAGTTTGACGGTCTGACCAATCAAGTAATGGCTATAGTGTTACAGTTTGACGGTCTGACCAATCAAGTAATGGCTATAGTGTTAAAGTTTGACAGTCTGACCAATCAAGTAATGGCTATTGTGTTAAAGTTTGATGGTCTGACCAATCAAGTAATGGCTTTAGTGTTAAAGTTTGACGGTCTGACCAAAAATATAAACCCTCTGATTCCAGAGCATAAATAAATTACATGCATATACATGTACATGTACATTACATGAAAGACAGCTTATCTATCAGACTTACCTCCCCTATAACATCAACCAATAATTTTAAAGCTGTTGCATCATGGGTAAGTGAGTCTGTGTAGAATTTTCCGAGGAACTTTCTGGGGCTGACCTTACAATCGGTGGCACACAGATCAGGTCGTACGTTATAGCCGTGTTCTATCCTTCCAACTGTAAAGGGGAAAGCACCACCTACAAATAACATAAAAATCGATAAAACTGATTTTAACAGTCCAAGCAAAATAAAGTAGAAACATCCAAATATAACAATAACTTATCATAAAATGTCTCAAAATTGGTTTAGGTCTAATGTTATAGTCCATTTTCGAGTTCTCGGATTTGACCGTTAAAAACCTCGATTTTACACATCAGACTACGGACACCAAGTACCTTGGCAAACTTTTGAATAGTCCATTTTCCAGAAAATATCTATGACCATTTTAAACCTTGATTTTATATGCACAGACACCAGACATCACATCATTTGGCAAATTTTTCCATTGCGACGTCACATCTGATTGCACCATCTTGAAGCACCTTGATGTGTTGCCATGCCTTTTATTTTGATGTCACAATGAAAATATCGCCAAATTTTGTGATGTCTGGTGTCTGTCCGCCTTACAAATCTATCAGAAAATCATCTATTGTTAAGTCATAATTCATAAAAGTTTTATGTTATGCTTCCAGTGCTTTGTGACACTGTGACGTCACAATGGAAAACATCACCAAAAAATGTGATGTCTCTAGTATAGGTATCAAATGAAACATCTCAGAAATCTATTGATGAGGTATACATGGTATATTTTAAATCTGCATTTTAGATGCATTTCAATGTAATTGTACATGACAAGTTTTCATTAATACAAGTACATGTATCTGATACAAGATAATGAGAAAAGATTAGAGTGATATTGTATTGTTCACACTAAGGTTGACACATGGTGCAAAACAAATATGTTACATGAACGTACTCATACATAAAATTGGAATAGCGAAATATAATTGTATATTTTGTCAAATATTGGAATTCGGAAAATAAAGATGCTCTATTGTTATCCTAACATCCAAAAATTTGATACTAGTATTCTCGAGAAATTCTAGCTTATGTTATAAGGTTTATGAGGGTGTCCCTTCATCACATTTACCTCCATGAGCAAAGCAGACTTTGAGTTTTGGAAACTGTTCCAGCACTCCTCCCATTATCATACAGCACATGGCCTGGGCCGTCTCACTGGGCATTCCTACGATAGATACATGTATATATACATACAGTCAGTACAATATATATACGCACAGTCATGCAACATTGTCTTACCCCACCTCTGAAAAATCTAGTTGGTAAATTCCAAATAGTGGTTGACTCATAACATGCATAATGGTCACATGAAGACGTGGTATATCTTATATCGCGAACCTAGAGTTTCATACCAAGCTGCTGTGATGTTTTAATATTATCTTCCTTATTGACGTCTATTCAACAATGGTGCCTATAGTTTACATGAAGTTATGAATCAGAGTTATAAATATCATTAAAATAAGTAATCATTTTAGTAAATTTGCTTTGACTGGTAGCTCACCTAATTGCAGTACAATAAATTCGAAATAATAAATATCCAAACTCATTAATAATTTGAACAGCTGATGTATTTTATGACCTTGTAAAAATATGTATAAGTAATGATTATATGACCATGTACATGTTAACCTTGACCTTTCCTTACCTACTAACCATGGGAACCAATACTAAGTTCCATGTTCCATGGATGACCTTGTACATTTTAACCTTGACCTCTTCTTACCTACTAACCATGGTAACCAGTATTTCTTTATACGCCCACTAAGTTCCATGTCCCATGGATGACCTTACACATGTTGACCTTGACTTTTTCTTACCTACTAACCATGGTAACCAGTATTTCTTCACACACCCAATAAGTTCCATGTCCCATAGATGACCTTATACATGTTGACCTTGACCTTTTCTTACCTTCTAACCATGGTAACCAGTATTTCTCCGTACGCCAACTAAGTTCCATGTCCCATGGATGACCTTATACATGTTGACCTTGACTTTTTCTTACCTACTAACCATGGTAACCAGTATTTCTTCATACTCCCACTAAGTTCCATGTCCCATGGATGACCTTGTACATGTTGACCTTGACCTTTTCTTACCTACTAACCATGGTAACCAGTATTTCTTCATACACCCACTAAGTTCCATGTCCCATAGATGATCACCTTATACATGATGACCTTGACCTGTTCTTACCTACTAACCATGGTAACCAGTATTTCTTCATACGCCCAGTAAGTTCCATGTCCCACAGATGACCTTATACATGTTGACCTTGACCTTTTCTTACCTACTAACCAGTATTTCTTCATACACCCACTAAGTTCCATGTCCCATAGATGACCTTATACATGTTGACCTTGACCTTTTCTTACCTACTAACCATGGTAACCAGTATTTCTTCATACGCCCACTAAGTTCCATGTCCCATGGATGAACAAAAATAGATACTTCATGTTCTTCAGCTGCCTGTGAAAAAAAAACAAGAACTAATAGATAATTACAGAAAAAACCCTACTGATCATGCAAACATTTGGAGAAAAAAACCATGTACATTACAATGAATAATTTACAAAGGTTTGAAGATTGCATGTTTATATACTGTAAACATGGTTATTTTCGCTGATGGAAATGTTCGCAACAATTACATCGAGACGGGAAATACATGTATCTTCTACTGTAAGAATGCAGCAGGGTTTTTTTTGTGTGGGAGATTTTTTCTTTTTTTTGGCAAGATCCACTGATTCATGAAATATGCAAAAAAATATCCCCACACGAAATATTTCCATGTTAACGGTAAAGTAAAACATGGTGATGTCATGAAGCTTTTTACAGCAAATGGAAAGCTGGCCTGCATACATGACTGTACATTATCAAAATAAATCAATGTGCATGTATAGAAAATCAGTATTTCCTGTCAAAACTGTGTCTCCTGTATTGTTTTCAAGCCATTGTTGGTCGATATTGGTCGTTTGGTCAACGTTGGTCCATGTTGGTCATTGTTGGTCGTTTGGCCGTTGTTGGTCATTTGGTCATTGATGGTCAATGTTGGTTGTTTGGTTGCTGTTGGTTGTTTGGTTGTTGTTGTTTGTTTGGTCGTTTGGTCATTGTTGGTCGTTTGGTGGTTGTTGGTGGATGTTGGTCGTTGTTTTTAGTTTGGTTGTTGTTGGTTGTTTGGTTGTTGTTGGATGTTTGATTCCTGTTGGTCATTTGGTTCTTGTTTGTCGTTTGATCGTTGTTGGTCATTTGGTGGTTGTTGGTCATTTGGTGGTTGTTGGTCATTTGGTTGTTGTTGGTTGCTGTTGGTCATTTGGTCATTGTTGGTCGTTTGATCGATGTTGGTTGTTTGGTTGTATTGGTCATTTGGTCGTTGTTGGTCATTTGGTCGTAGTTAGTCATTTGGTCGATGTTGGTCGTTTGGTCGTTGTTGGTCATTTGGTCGTTGTTGGTCATTTGGTCGTTGTTAGTCGTTTCAGACAAAAGATATACTACTATTATAAAGCATTATGATCATAACTTACAGCAAAGATCGGTCTGAGTTCCTCAGCATCTAGATTCCAATCATTAACATGGGAGCCAATCTGTATTCCGGGAAAACCTGGCAAAAATATCATAAATCATGTTTTTGATAATTCTGTCTTTTGATATTCTGAGTTACGTCCAACTTGGCACAGTATTTTGTGAATTTGAGGACGTAACATTTGCACCACTTGGTGAGAGTCACTGCTGGTGGACCAAGAGTCCCTGAGGACACATGTAGCTAAGTTTCTGCAAATGCATTCGAAAATTTCTGTTCATAAAATTTCTTGAATCTTCTGAAAAGTGGGTCATGTAGCATCATACATTTATTCCACCAATCCTACTTCATCTTTTGGTATTTTTTTTTCTGGACATAACTTTCACAGTCTTTGGTTATATTTCATTGTTTGGATTGATGATCACTGACAAGAGTTAAGGGAGAAACCATTCGATATTTAGGGGGGGCAGGAAGACTTTTGCCGGCTGGAAAATTTCTTTCAGCCATGTTAAGAGCCGGAAAAAATTTGTCTCCATCCCTTTGGACCGGATTTTTTTTTTATAATTTTCAATATTGAAAATTACTCCGTAAGTAATTTAAATCATTCAGCGTGATTTTTGGCCATATTTTAAAGATATCAAACATGGAGCGAGATCAGGTGCCAAGGAAGAGTATACCAAGGCATCTCTTGCTAGCAGATCACTTCTTTTAAATTTTTGGAGTAGCATATGAAACCTATCATAATTACACTTAAATGATACTCAATGCACTGCCAGACAGGCTCTTTGGTGCTAATGACTTTTGAATTTTGTTACTTTGAATAAAGTTTGTTTCATTCTTATTTGTACTTAGTTTATAACACAAAAAGGTGTTTACCACGTATGTGGAAAGGTCAGAAGAGGGGGGGGACCTAATTTTATGATCCGAGGTTTTTTTCACCGGCCCTTTGGGCTGAAAATTTTTTTTTCCCTAAAATCTTGATCCGTAAATTTTTTTTGCGAAGTCTTCCTGCCCCCCCCCCACCCCCATAAAAATCAAATGGTTGCTCCCTAAGTACCCAAAATATGCATATCTTGTCCATACTGCAAATTTTTCTGTGTTCTTATAAGATAGATGCTATGACTTTGAAGATGTAACATCTGACAAAAATCTGCTTCAGGAAAAATAAAGTTCTTATAGAAATGTCATATTCGAAGCATGTTCCCCCTAAATTTCATCCTGGTTTCCATTATAGAAATAAATCACTGATATCACACGAGCTTTTGCCAGATAAAGTACTAGATGAGAAGTAACTCAGTCTGTATATTGAAAAGTCCAAAATGTTAAGCAACTACAACTACATGTAATTAGAAACTCCTTGTATCTTTAGTTAATTATTGAAATTGCATAATTATATTAGTATTGCAGTTATACATTTTGCCCTTTATAACATGAATAAATTGAAATTTTTTCTCAAATATAAACAATAAAAGCATGTTTGTTAATTAAAATCAAATGTATTGGTGCATCCTATCCTTGAGCAGTCAGAATATCATAAATTGACCCACTGACCTCATTCTGTTTTGCCTCTTTATGTCACCCATTGACCTCAGTATATTTTACTTCTTTATGGCCCACTGACCTAATTCTATTTCATGTATTTCAACCTACTGACCACATTCTATTTTGCCACTTTTTGACCCACTGACCTCATTCTATTCTAATCCTTCATGACCCACTGACCTAAATTTGTTTTGACTCTTTATGAACCACTGTCCTCATTCTATTTTGTCTCTTTATGAACCATTGACCTCATTCTATTTTGCCTATTTTGACAACTGACCTCAAACTACTCTGCCTCTTTATGACCCACTGACCCCATTCTTTTTTGTCTCTTTATGACCTTTGACTTAATTTTATTTTGCCTTTTTTACCCAATATCTTCATTCATTTCTATTTTGCCTCTTTATGACCAAATGACCTCACTCTATTTTGCCTTTTATGACTCACTGACTTCATTGTATTTTGCCTCTTTATGACCCACAGATGTAATTCTCTTTTGCCTCTGTATGACAAAATGACCCATCTTTATTTTGCATCTTTATGACCCACTGACCTCATTAATTTTTTTTCTCTTTTGACCAAAAGACCTCATTCTATTTTACCTTTATATGACCCACTGACATCATTCAAATTTTCCTCATTATGACCCACTGACCTCATTCTAGCTTGACTCTTTATGGCCCACTGACCTAATTCTCTTTTACATCTGATGAGTTCTTTAACAGCCAGTTCTGGTGCTTGCATGGGTAGTGTTCCGAGCCCCACAAATCTGTTAGGATACTTCTTTACCGTTTTAGCGATGTCATCGTTTAGGAGCTGACTCAGATCCAGTGTGTCATGTGGTTTTGCCTGCAGAAGAGTATTCACCTTCCAACTTTTGTTTAGCTACTTTTGTGCATTTAATTGTATTTCAAAATAAAAAAAAATTCAATGAACAAAAACTCTGATGCTATTTCTGTGACACCTGATTCAAAAGTTCAACAATCAAATTTTCATTTCTAGAAAACTGCATGATTATAAATAAAATTTGGAAGGTTACTGAATAATTTGCTTGGGCAATTCTAAAGAACTTATTAGAAAGCATGCAGACTTCAATAGGTCATTTTCTTTTAAATTAAAGGGATCATGATACAATAGCCCCTGTTCCTTAATCACAATGGCTTGGCCCAATTACTTCATGTGGAAATTTTAAGTACTTATTATTCATATACCCAGTAGCTGAACATGACTGGAACTGTTGATAGTGCCTGGACCGTCACACCTAAAAATAAATTCAAACTAAAATCAACGTATAAACATGATAAAAGTGATAAATAAATCTACAATATGATAATATACCTTCATATTACCAGTAGACTTGCACTACTTGGACATTATTTCTAACTGTGATGTCATAAATCAGATACGACATCACATTTAAAAGTTACGTCAAATCTTGTGATGTCGGGTCTTAGGATGTGTAAAATACAAGTCAACTGCGGTAATGTGAAAATCGTCTATTGAAAAGCTCAAAGCGTATGGTTAAAAGATGTTCTATGTAACAATATAATACATGTACAACCTTTATCAGACTCACTGATTGTCAAACAGCCTGTGTACTATTAACTTCAAACTCAGCACCAAATTTCCCTATTACCTGTTTCATCCATGTCTTTAATGCGCGCCTCTGGTGACCAACAATTTTCTTCCACATTGCGGAAAAATTTTCCGTCTTTGGTCATGGTGGCTTTGTCCACACACTTATGTTCGAGCTTTACCCATCCGCCATATCCATATCGCTAAAATGATAACATCATCAATATGTATAACATGTAGACAATAGCTTTCGTTGATAAGTGATGTTTTTCTTGTAACAGTGAATATAACCTAGCTCTACTTGAGTAATTAGAATTCAGCTATAAATTTTAGAGACCATTTCTGGTACATGTAAGCTCAAGGAACATCAAAGATATGCAGTGTTACGCTTTGCAAAACATGCACCAGAGTTATTTCAGAATTACCAAAACAGGGTGCTCTAGAATTTAGTGAACAAGACTAGCTCTCTAGTCAGTACAACTCTCCATTGGAACCATCTACGAGAAGACGTGTGCATGCAAAGTCTGTAGGAGCATTCAAGACTGCTCTCGCAGACCGTTGCAACTACTGTCCGCGCAGCTCACTTTGGAAACTGGATAAACGCAATTTTGACTATTTCATCATGTAGAACTTTGAATAAAATGGATACCATTCAGTAGATCTCGCTTAGTCCTATATCTTGGTATAAGTTATATAATAGTCGGTGCACGCAATTGAAATTAATAGACAGAACATATTTTAGATGGGCCATTTCCAATGCTATTTTTTCCTGTGACGTCGTGACGCTCTCCATAGGCTCAATGTTAAACTCAGCAATGTCACACTGAAATTTAATATTGAAAACACCCCATCTAAAATCTATATTGTCTGTATAATTTGATTGCATAAACCCTCGACCATGAAGCATATACCAAAATTTACGACAAAGCGAGATCTATTCAATGATATAGATTTTATCTTATTTTTTGCATGACAAAGTTATCAAAATAGCAATCCAAGGAATGCTTGTGTCGCCTGCGAAGCAGTTTGATTAATATTCTAGAAATTGGATCAAAATTATTGGTTTCAGTAGAAAAGTCTTGTCAAATGAAATTCATTTGAAATATCAGACCTCTAAATTACAAATTAAAAGATATGGTCATTCTCAAATTTTCAGAAAAGATCAATCATCTAGGTCAAGGTCACAACATAAAAATTGGTAACAAATAGCTAGGTCAAGGTCAAAAGGTACATGTGAAATATCAAAGCCCTATCACCTACCAATCAAAAGATATAGCAAATATTACTTTTCTTGAAAAGTAGGTCAAATATCTAGGTCAAGGTCAAAAGGTCAAATATTATGGTCTGTGTAGAAAGGTCTTCTTGTCAAAAGAAATACACCTGTGAAATACCAAAGCCACTTACCAATCAAAAGATATAGCCATTCTTATTTTTTTTTAAAAGAAGGTCAAATATGTAGGTCAAGGTCAATAGGTCAAAAATTATGGTATGTATAGGAAGGTCTTGACACAAGGAATACACATGTGAAATATCAAAGCCCTATCACTTACCAATCAAAAGATATAGCGAATTTTATCTTTTTTTTCAAAAGTAAGTCAAATATCTAGGTCAAGGTCACAAGGTAAAAAATTATGGTATGTGTAGAATGGCATTGTTACAAGGAAAATACATGTGAAATATCAAAGCCCTATCACTTACCAATCAAAAGATATAGCCAATATTACTTTTCTTGAAAAGTAGGTCAAATATTTAGGTCAAGGTCACAAGGTCAAAAATAATGGTATGTGTAGAAAGGTCTTGTCACAAGGATTGCACAAGTAAAATATCAAAGTCCTAACACTTACCAATCAAAAGATATATCCATTCTTAATTTTTTTTAAATTAGGTCAAATGTGTAGGTCAAGGTCACTAGGTCAAATATTATGGTATGTGTAGAAAGGTCTTGTCACAAGGAATACACATGTGAAATACAAAAGCCAGGGCTATCACTTACCAATCAAAAGATATAGCCATTCTTATTTTTTTTTAAAGAAGGTCAAATATGTAGGTCAAGGTCACTAGGTCAAAAATTATGGTATGTGTAGGGAGGTCTTGTCACAAGGAATACACATGTGAAATATCAAAGCCCTATCACTTACCAATCAAAAGTTATGGGCTGTGACACCCAAAGTGTGACAGACAGACAGACGGACTGACTGACAGACAGACAGACGGACAACGGACAAAGTGATCCCTAAGTGTCGCTATGCTTCGCAGGCGACACAAAAAATCGCGTTTATCCAGTTTCTGAAGTGAGCCGCGCAGACAGTATAAATGCTAGCGACTCTCTCTACCGTTGCGTAAAAACCAGAGTTGGGTCCTGCATCGTTCAAGATACAGAAGACAGTAGTCCACTTATACATTTCAGTTCAGTTTCTTGGAAATCCCTCCTTTGACTAAGAAGGTAAAAGGACACTATCAAATTTACCGTCTCCTCGAAATTCCGAATGTTTGGGGTTTCCCGCGCGTCAGCAGGGGCCCCATGGGGTCCCTGTAAATATCTTTGGTGTACTGTCCACTTGACTAAAGTAGATGCAAGAGAGGCATCGAACAGAAAGATTTATTTTTATCAATGCGTACTAATATCAAGTGACTCTTCCTGTTGATATAAAAAAAATAGTTCCTTTGAAACGATCAAGGTAAGTTCATTTTTATGCATATTTACAGACCGGAAGTGACATTTTAGCTGCATAGAAACCATCTGCCTCGTGTCATAAATTATTTTTTTTGAGTTTGTTCTTATTTTTTGATGACGATGAAAAAAATCATGAGTGACCTTGACACTTCAACGGATCTTGTCTATTTTTTTCATCAGGTGTCAGAAAGGGGAACGATGGTGTCAACTGATTTAAATACTAATGCTGGCAAGAAACAGACGTTTTTTAGGCTAAATCTGTGTAATAAAATATTGAGAATTTTTATTTCAGTAGAAATTATACCATTTTATCTTGCAATAATCCAATCTCTTCATTTTATTGGAGAATTCAAGCGTATGATTTATCATTTTTTTCGAGAGAAGACGAAAAAACGTATGAGTTGTCTCTTGAAGTAGTTTGCAGGAGACGGACTCGGGGAATCGAACCCCGGCCGTCCGGGTGATAGTCAGACTCGTTGCCGAGTGAGCTAAAGGGACATCCCAATAACCCAGTCTTAGAACTTGTACTGAACTATTGGTATCTGCTACTACCGGAACCACTATACTCTCTTTGCGGGAGACGGTTTTTAACTAGTGAAGGATAGACCAAATAAACATGAATAGCAGATATAAAACTAAGGAGGGGATAGATACAGAGTAAGGAGTAGAAAGAAGGGTAAAAACTTATGTTAAAATAGATAAAAATAAAGATAAAATAACAGTAAAAATAGTCCTAGTTGTAACAATACAGTCGAGACTAAAAAACTGGATCCGCCAATGAAACGTGCCGTGCGCAAATCAGGTCAAATCATGTTATGAGAAATCTCGTTCATCTTCAATAACCAAATACTTAAATAGACTGACAACTTCATCCATGGTTTGTAGATGTTTTACCTCCTTCAAGTCAGGCCAACTCTCTGGAAGTATGTGATTGTGGATGTCTATTTTCATCATTGTGATTGTGTCGCTTTGAGATCTACCGCTCGCTGCAAGCCAAAAGGTGAAGGTAAAATTCTTGTGGGCGTAACCCTTCTCGGCTAATCAAATACCATCTTTCTGGAGGTGTGTCAGTGGCTGCAAGACATTTCGACACTACTTTATGAGAGTCTCCGTTCCAAGACGTTTCGGTATATCGCGCGCTCACTCTTTTAAATAGTGTTCTAACTACCATTTAAGACACTTTTCGAGAAAATCGACATTAAAGTTCTTTTTGAATTTATGATATTGAGGTGTGGATCACAGGGGCTACAGTACACAGAGGGTATAGAAAGAATAAATACCCCCCCCCCCTTTACTAATAGGGATGTTCGCCGTGACGTCACGGGTCTCGCGAAAACGAGGCTGGTTGGCAAAAACGGTTGGCAGTGAAGGGAAATATGCTCTAATATGCGCTACATTCCTATTATTATTTTATTGATAAGTCCTGCTGTGACACTGGCCATTCTAATCACAACAATAAAGAAATCCCGCTGAGTTTATTAGTATATCAGACTGCTGTTCGATGGGAAGGGGGGGACAAGAATCAATAAACTGCCGATATTTTTCCCCTCAAATATTGCCTTTTAAAGAAGCCGGTGTAATTCATAATGTCCCATTTTTATGCTCCTGTATTAGGTGTAACATACCCGACTAATTACCAGTTGTTTTGACAAGTACACACCCCCTATACCTCAAACATGCAACGTTCCTAATTAGTTGTGATTTAATTAAAGCGGAGTACAAAAGGTATTTGAACGGGATAGACAGAGGGAAATAGTTTGACCAAAATTAATGTCGAACTGTTTGAAAACGCAAAACGGAAAAAAATTCATTTAACTCACAGACAACGTTAAATAAAATAAAGAGTACTAGCTATTTTTCTTAGCTTTTTTTTCTCATGACTGTCTCCAATTTATAAATAAAGCCGGTCAAAGTAATCACAGGAAAACACGCGCGAATTCTCTTTTTATTATTCCTTCACTGGCTTCAGTAATTTTCTTACTTAGCATATGGAAATTATTATTTTTTAAAACTGACGTGCCTTATCTAACTTTTTGCTTGCTGGAGAAAGGGGGAGGGGGGCTCAAGATTAGAATTTTAGAATTCCTAAAGAATTTCTCAATTTCCATGTAAGTTTGGGCAGCCGCACCCCTAAAGATTGAAAATCGTTGGGATAAAAAGAGACATATAAGAATTTAAAATGAAAGATAAGATTAAAATACACAATAAAATTAAATGATAAATGTTAATATGAATGAATAAGAGGGATCTCGGACCATATAAAATCCTAACATTCTTTTTCCAACTTTAGCACCACGACTCTTAAAACATCAAATTTTTGAAAAGAATTTCAGGAATAGATGTTCGGACTTCCATCTATCTAATTTTCGGAATTTAATTAAACAATTATCCCGTTTAAATAAATAAATACATAAATAAATAAATAAATCTTGACATATTAGAAATATTAAATAATGATCCGCTGTTCCAACTTTTATATGATTATGATCGATATATAAATGGATTGTACTTCCTTTTTGTTTCTGAAATTTAAAGTCCTTTCAGCTAAAAGACAAATGTAATGTAAGTATTTATCAAAAAATGGTTCAGTTGTTTCATCCGTGTCTCTGAATCAAAATATCACATATTGTGACTTTAAACAACTAGTTATTTCTGAGATGGAAAATAAGTACAATGATCCGCAAAGGAGAGAAAGCCACTGCATGTGATCTATCACATGCAGTGGCTTTCTCTCCTTTGCGGATCATTGGTTCCGCCGCGGCGCCTGGGTGAAAAATCTACCTGGACAGCCGACAAAAATCAAGGTAAATGGCAGGTGTCAGATCAATGTATTGTGTATACGAGATACACTGTTTAGGTTTGACTTGGCAAATTGATGGATGATATAAGATGTTCACATTCATGACTTTTAAAATTAAATCAACCCACAGAGATACTAAATGCTATTTATACATAACAGGTGATTAATAAAGAAAAATTAAATTAAAAAAATATCACATGCAATCAAAACGATTGATTAATATAATAACAACTCAGAAGTAATCTTAACATAATTATATCTGTTGATATTTTGTACTGATAAAGAATATTAGCGTAAATAGAAGTGGACATTGCTATATAAATATATATAAGAGAACCACTTTTTGCCAACCAATTTTCATGCGCATGCGCAGTGTGACGTCACTTTTTCGTCACTCGAACATCCCTATACAACACATATGTGTTGTATTAGTAAAAAAGGGGGGTATTTATTCTTTCTATACCCTCTGTGTACTGTAGCCCCTCTGGTATGGATAATATTGATAAAAGAAAGCATGAAAATCAAAATGTCGACTTGAATTTTACTTATATTTAGGCACGGCACAGTAAACTTCTTGCAAGATCTATATAAGAATTGACTGTTCAATTTTGACAGTTTATTGGAGTATGAAGTTTGGTTTGTCGCATCACAAATTGTGTAAAACCGCGTAGCGTAGCGTAGTCAATTCTTATAATTTCCAAACCCAAATTTATCCCAAATTTCACAAAAATACCCAAGAAATAAGTAATTTAATACATTGCGTATGAAAATATCACCTCTGTAGGGCTCGTAGGCGAACTAGTTCCCAGACGAAATAGATATTATGTATACGTTGCTAGTTAAAGGCAGCAAATGTGTCAAAAATATTCGTTCCCCATCTGGAGCCCCATTTTACCAATCCATTACATCATCCGATGATATGACGTAACATTTTGATGACGCGTTCTGCAGTTCAAGTTCAAGGTCGCCGACATGGCAGTTTTGTGTTATGTGTACACGCATGCGCAGGAGCTGGGAGTTTATACATACAGATTCTCTGTACTTATAGATCTTAAACTTGCAGAAAACGGCATGATTATGATCTATTGGTATCAGAATACCTTCCTAGGATTTAGTTATTTCATAAGTGACAAGTTAATTGTGAAAATTCATGACGATACTGTATCCTGATCGAGGCCGAGGTAGGTCGCCGTTTTTTGATCTCTTAATTTTCTATCGCTGTCAATATTTTCTCCTAAATTCTCCATCTCGCCGAAAATATATCATTAGAAAAGTTTCTAGTTTCAATACTTCATAGGTTCAGAACGATTGTACCTCAAAGAAATCATTTGAAACGGTGATCTTCGGTCCTTCTGAAGTTCTCAATCAAAACTTTTGCACGTTGTCGTTGACAGTCGTCAGTCATTGGAAAATTTCAAACGCTACTGTTACGACTGGAATGTAATTTTGAAGAAAATAGCTGAAGTTTCTGTTTTTCTCGTCATTTACTGATTTGTCTGTCTTTCGTGAAATTTTTAGGACAGGAAATGGTCTAAGAAACTTCAAAAACAGGAGCATAGCAACCGAATAACGCTGTAAAAAACCACGTATACCGGTACATCATCGAAATTGTCATAAAATTTCATTAATTCTGATATCGTACTTATATCTAAGGGCTACTATTAATAACACTATTTTTTCTTTGCAAAATTATCATTCGAAAGCCGATCTTAGCAACATACTAGACTGATCTAAATGATTTTTATGGAAGTAGTTCCGGCTCTTCCGGTATTTTATCGTGTTCATTGGGGTATGAAGTGTATTTCGCCATTTTTCTGACGATCATATTAACCAATCAAAATGCATAGATTGGTGTAAACAAATTTATTTGGAAATTATATACCCATGAACACCAAAAGTAAGACAGTCATTTCTTAAATAAACTAATTGTCATTGTCATCACAAAACTGAGTGCATTTTGTACTAGTAAGAAAGGACGTCAGAAAGTGCGAATAAAGGTATGAAAATGAAATTTCTGCTACGATGATATCCATGGCACGCAGTACCTAAAAGTAAGTAACTCCATTTCTTTTAATATTCTTAAAGAAAATTTCAAACCAATTTTAAATTTCATGCACCAGACACGTGTAATATATACATGCAGAAAATCATATGAAAATCCATGACATGCCGTGACACAAAGAATTTTGGTGGTAACAGAGAATGGCTCTTAATTCTTGTGGATTAATTTCACTCTTATATAGCACGAAATCTTGTCAAAAGTCAGAATATCATCCAGGTACCTAGAAGTATTATTAAAACATTTTAAATCATCAAATTTTCTTTGCCTTTGAAGATTTTAATGGATAAATTCTTTTTCGTAAGTGTATAAAAATAAATCTGCAACAAGAGGTGCACAGTTAGTATCCATAGGAATTCCTATCACCTGCATGTAAACATTTTTGTAGGCTCACCAAATCTAACATACTGAATGTTGTCCAAGAGGAAGGACAAGGCAATGTACATGTATGTCACCACATGTCCATGATTTATATGATTTGTAGTCTGTTCAGGAAAAGACACCCTTTGATTCAGATCGATGTAAAAATATATGTTTTCCGCTCTCGATTGAAGCATCATTTAATGAGTTTAGATAATCGATCATTAATTTTGTCATGAGGAGATTTGGTGTACATATTAGAGAAGTCGGATAAAGAAATCGTATTGGCTTGAAAATTTCTAGATTTCATTTTGCAATCACATCCTCTGAAATTTTGATTGACCAAAAGGAATGTGCATTGTTCCTGTTTAGAATAGTTTCACAATATTTAGTCACGCGTTCAGGCTGAGATTTCTAGACAAAATTGTAGTGGAGCAGTTGCTAGAATTAGCAATGAATCGAAATTTGTAAGGAGACTTGTGTAGTTCTGGTTTGCAATATAGTGTTGGGAGATCCAATTTAGAAATAGACCTGTTCGTGCAATAAATTAAGTTATGCGAGTCCGGACGTTGTATAGAGACTAACGCGCACATGTATGATCCGGACAACCACTCCAGCTTTTATTCACGTACATGTAGCTAACGGCTCCACTGGTGCATACACGATCGTCCCTAGCTTCTATAATATTATGTATAAGTCGTTCTGTTATGTTAATTACGTATGAGAGAGTACTTTTTGAAGTCAGCGTTTTATGTGTTTGTTTTGAATGTATACAATGTCATGTACATATGTATGTTACAGTGTCAAAATCCCATTGGTCAAAGTGAGGACATACATATGTATATGATTGTATTAAGTAAAAAGTCATCTATCTTTACCTCATTTATATACACACCAGTGTAAACTGCGTGTATGACCACTAAGGATAAATGTCTCACCTTTGGTAAACATGAGGCTGGCTGATGAATATCTGTGCAAAATCCAATCCATTATATTTTAATCACATTTTAAAAAATGATTTAAAAGAGAATTTAATGCATACTGCATGGTCAGCATTGTTTCCAGCGTTGTAGACTGATTAACTGTGAAGACGGACCTCCATGACAGACTCTGCCTGATATGTTATTCGTAATTCACGTTAAAGCATGTCTGTTTTGATTATTTGTCAGATGTGTCTACTGTGTACGTGTCCGATTTGAGTGTGTTCTGCTGTAGGTATGTCCACTGATGTGTTCCACTGTGAGTGTGTTCCACTGTGAGTGTGTTCCACTGTGAGTGTGTTCCACTGTGTGTTCTGCTGTAGGTATGTCCACTGATGTGTTCCACTGTGAGTGTGTTCCACTGTGAGTGTGTTCTGCTGTAGTTATGTCCACTGATGTGTTCCACTGTGAGTGTGTTCCACTGTGGCTGTGTTATTGTTCATGTGTTCCACTATCCAGGAGCGTCGGCGACGTTATCAGCCAATCAGAGCGTCGATATTTATTGCTTGTGGAATAATAGTTATTTTAATTTGCAATAATATTCCGTTATTACGCTATAAAACTATAAGCCATATTAAAGTTGATTTTTGTTGGAGATCTTCTATTCTGATATATATGCACAACCAATGTAATTCCCTGAGATGTTACTATTGAAGGAAACGTGCTACAATTCGTGTATTTTAACGCTAACGTACGCGCATTACATGTACGATAAATGCACTTGCTGTGTGTTGTATACCCGTAACAAAATACAAATTAAGACACTTATTCTCTATTGAAAAAAAAGAGAAAAAGAACAGCAAAACGATTGAGATTTTCATTTTATTGAGAAGTTCTTAAATTGACCATAGGTACATGTAAATGCATATACTACATATATTTTTAAACCATTATAGCCAGTCAAAAAGGACCGACATATATTGCAGTTCTACCACATCTGCATTAACAAGAAAACATTGATGTAACTTTCCATCAATTGTCCCCCATGCAATTCTGAATGCAGAATTTTATTTAAAAAAAAACATACTAACCTAAGGGTAATATCAAAGATTATTTTAAGCTCACCTTAAATAGATGTTTGGCAAAGAAAAGGCATAATAAGACGTGTAATTCTAGTTTCCTGGCATGTGCATTCAGTCGGAAAATATATGTAACACTTTCAAATAAATTATTTTTCAGAAATGTAATAATTTTATGATCACATTCAATTGATAATAATAATAATTTTAAAACCAATTTAATAAAAAAAAAAAAAAAACTTATCAACAATATCTACCCGCTTGTGCGGGCGGAAAATAACAAAACATTGCACAACTAGCTAAATCATTGTGTCTTTGTGTTTTTATATTCATTTGTCATTTTCATAAGGCCAAAGGGACAGAAATTTGTGTACCTGAGAGTTATTTTTCAAGATAATTCAAACATAAGAATCATGACGTCATGATACAAGTTATTGTTTTTCTTGGAGGTATATTAATCCTTCTTTCTGTTGCTCTTATAATACGTTTTCAAGTAAAACTTCATGAATAGCACAAAGAAGAAAAACTCAAAGAAGAAAATACTAAGTAAGAAGATCTGTGGATAATCACATTGAACCATGGTCAACATCACCACGCTGTGTACCATTGTGACGACAAACTGAGTCTGTAAATAGAAAGATTAAATTATGAACCATCGTCAACATCACTATACTGTGTGCCATTGTGAAGGTTTAAAGGTATTTATAAACTATTTAGGATAATAAATCAGGGCTACTTATTATCTCTTGACAATGTTCCTTTCTGCGTTCTTCGAGACTGCTAAGTAACGGACAAGTGGGAGGGTTCTGTGCATATAATCTGGATAAACACACCATTTTCTATAAGCGTGACATTGTCCGTCCGAAGTCGGCATCGGTTGCTACTTGGTCTAGTTAGACATGTTAGAGTTTGTGAAGTCTTGTGTTGAATATTATTTTGGTGCATGTTGTCTTCGCTTTGCTGTGGGTGTTGTAACCGAATCCTGTTAGAGATCTGGGCCCGGCACCATAAACTAAGAATTGACTTAAGTCAAATTTTCAAAATACGATATTTAGGAAATCAGTGAAAATTTGAAGTATTGAGTACATCCATTCTATTCTACTCTGAAAATTGACAAATTCTGTGAATAATTTCAGGTCATCACTTATATTATAGTGAGACAAAAGAAAATTGTAACTTAGACTTAAGTAAATTCTTAGTTTATGGTGCCGAGCCAGTGTCACCTCTCTTTTCAAAACAAATTGCTTCTTCACTGATTAATTTAAAGGTCGATTTTTTAATGCAGCTATATATAGAAAGAGAAGGGCAACGAATATCTACACTGCTGGCTGCTGGTCATCATTTTCCAATTTAAAATGGCATTATCAATGCATGCTTGAGTATTAATCTCTCATAAGGGCCCGGTACTTCAAGCCAAAATAAGTTGAATGTGGCAAGGTAATGTGTGACGCCCTATTTAACATTTTTTATAAAACTGACACAAAATGAATTCCATTTAAACATCTACAAGTATAGGTAACATTGCCTGTACTCAGCCTAAACGTACATATTACATTTGAGAAAAAAAAAACCGAAAAACGAAGTTCAAACTTCAGACACAAAAGTAAAACATTTTACATGTTGAGGATTAGATAGAATTGGGCTGAGCATCGTAATCAGGATAACCACATCATTTACAAGTTACGTGGCAGATATGGCCGTCCTTAGTCTGAAGGGGCGCTCCCCATTGGTTCGTCTGATTGTGTCTACTTGTCTTTAAATGTGTGTTTGGTGTTTTACAGTCGCCTTTGGCCTTCTTTGTCCTTTTTTGTATCACGCTATGCGTGTCCTTTATGTGTTTTCGCATTAGGTGTTTGTTGTGGGTGCTACAGTCGAGTACTGATTTTTTTTGTATTTTTGTATCACGCTATGCGTGTCCTCTATGTGTTTTCGCATTAGGTGTTTGTTGTGGGTGCTTCAGTCGAGTCCTGATTTTTTGTTCTTTTTTTATCACGCTATGCGTGTCCTTTATGTGTTTTCGCATCAGGTGTTTGTTGTGGGTGCTACAGTCGAGTCCTGCTGGAGATCACGATTGTTTGGTATCAATTGGAAAAATCCAGCAAACAAAAAGAACAATCAAACAAGCAAATTATAAGATTCTTTTACAAACACATTTATGTTTGAGCTGATCTTATCTTTTATATTAATTACTCACAATTTGTATTTTTGTAATATACTTTTTCCACCATAGATATTTTTGGACTTCTGGACCGTACGACGACAGGAAATAATAGCTGTACATTATGGTATGAACGATGGCGTTAATAACGACGTGAAAAAATCCGGCACCACCTGAAGGACAAATAAAAAACGAACAACCAAAATGAAAAAGATAACGTTTGGATAATTATAAAAATATATTGCCTCGTTGGTTTATGTACTCAGTGAGTTAATGTCGTATTTTGTGCTCGGTGAGTTAATGTCGTATTTTTTGCTCAGTGAGTAAATGTCGTATTTTGTGCTGTGTTAATATCGTCTTTTGAGCTCAGCGTGTAAATGTCGTCTTTTGTGCGCTCAGTGTGTAAATGTCTTGTTTGTTCAGTGTGTTAATGTCATCATTTGTGCTCAGTTTAGTAATGTCGTCTTTTGTGCTCAGTGTTTTTTTGTTGTATTTTGGGCTCACAGTCTTAATGTCATATTTTGTGCTCACTGTCGTCTTTTTGTGCTCAGTGTGTTGATGTCGTCTTTTGTGCTCAGTGTGTTTATGTCAACTTTTGTGCTCAGTGTATTTTTGTCGTATTTTGTGCTCAGTGTCTTAATGTCGTATTTTGTGCTCAATGTGTTAATGTCGTCTTCTGTTCTTAGTGTGTTAAAGTCGTCTTTTTGTGCTCAGTGTGTTAATGTCGTCTTTTGTGCTCAGTGTGTTTTTGTCGTACTTTGTGCTCAGTGTGTTAATGTCGTCTTTTGTGCTCAGTGTGTTAATGTCGTACTTTGTGCTCAGTGTGTTAATGTTGTCTTTTGTGCTCAGTGTGTTTTTGTCGTACTTTGTGCTCAGTGTGTTAATGTCGTCTTTTGTGCTCAGTGTGTTAATGTCGTACTTTGTGCTCAGTATGTTAATGTTGTCTTTTGTACTCAGTGTGTTTTTGTCGTACTTTGTGCTCAGTGTGTTAATGTCGTCTTTTGTGCTCAGTGTGTTTATGTCGTACTTTGTGCTCAGTGTGTTAATGTCGTCTTTTGTGCTCAGTGTGTTAATGTCGTACTTTGTGCTCAGTGTGTTAATGTTGTCTTTTGTGCTCAGTGTGTTTTTGTCGTTCTTTGTGCTCAGTGTGTTAATGTCGTCTTTTGTGCTCAGTGTGTTTATGTCAAATTTTGTGTTCATTGTACTTTTGTCGTATGTTGTGCTCAGTGTCTTAATGTCGTAGTTTGTGCTCAATGTGTTGATGTCCTCTTCTGTGCTAAGTGTGTTAATGTCGTCTTTTTGTGCTCAGTATGTTGATGCCTTCTTTTGTGCTCAGTGTCTTAATGTCGCATTTTTTTTGTAATGTCGATTTTTGCGCGCTCAGTATGTTAATGTCTTCTTTTGCCTTCAATGGGATAATGTCGTCATTTGTTCTCAGTTTGTTAATTTCGTCTTTTGTGCTCAGTGTATATATATATCGTCTTTGTGCTCGGTGTATTTATATCGTCTTTTGTGTTCAGTGTATCAATATCGTCTTTTGTGCTCAGTGTATTTATATCGTCTTTTGTGTTCAGTGTATTTATATCGTCTTTTGTGTTCAACGTATATATATATATCGTCATTTGTGTTCAGTGTATTTATATCGTCTTTTGTGTTCAGTGTATTTATATCGTCTTTTGTGTTCAGTGTATTTATATCGTCTTTTGTGTTCAGTGTATTTATATCGTCTTTTGTGTTCAGTGTATTTATATCGTCTTTTGTGTTCAGTGTATATATATATCGTCTTTTGTGTTCAGTGTATTTATATCGTCTTTTGTGTTCAGTGTATTTATATCGTCTTTTTTGTTCAGTGTATTTATATCGTCTTTTGTGCTCAGTGTATATATATATCGTCATTTGTGTTCAGCGTATTTATATCGTCTTTTGTGTTCAGTGTATTTATATCGTCTTTTGTGTTCAGTGTATTTATATCGTCTTTTGTGTTCAGTGTATTTATATCGTCTTTTGTGTTCAGTGTATATATATATATCGTCATTTGTGTTCAGTGTATTTATATCGTCTTTTGTGTTCAGTGTATTTATATCGTCTTTTGTGTTCAGTGTATTTATATCGTCTTTTTTGTTCAGTGTATTTATATCGTCTTTTGTGTTCAGTGTATTAATATCGTCATTTGTGTTCAGTGTATTTATATCGTCATTTGTGTTCAGTGTATTTATATCGTCTTTTGTGTTAAGTGTATTTATATCGTCTTTTGTGCTCAGTGTATTTATATTGTCATTTGTGTTAAGTGTATTTATATCGTCTTTTGTGTTCAGTGTATTTATATCGGTTCTTGTGTTCGGTGTATTTATATCGTCTTTTGTGTTCAGTGTATTTATATCGTCTTTTGTGCTCAGTGTATATATATATCGTCATTTGTGTTCAGTGTATTTATATCGTCTTTTGTGTTAAGTGTATTTATATCGTTTTTTGTGTTAAGTGTATTTATATCGTTTTTTGTGTTAAGTGTATTTATATCGTCTTTTGTGCTCAGTGTATTTATATTGCCATTTGTGTTATGTGTATTTATATCGTCTTTTGTGTTTAGTGTATTTATATCGTCTTTTGTGTTCAGTGTTTTAATATCGTCTTTTGTGTTCAGTGTATTTATATCGTCTTTTGTTGTCAGTGTATTAATATCGTCTTTTGTGCTCAGTGTATTTATATCGTCATTTGTGTTCAATGTATTTATATCGTCTTTTGTGTTCAGTGTATTTATATCGTCTTTTGTGTTCAGTGTATTTATATCGTCATTTGTGTTCAATGTATTTATATCGTCTTTTGTGTTCAGTGTATTTATATCATCTTTTGTGCTCAGTGTATTTATATCGTCTTTTGTGTTCAGGGTATTTATATCGTCTTTTGTGTTCAGTGTATTTATATCGTCTTTTGTGTTCAGTGTATATATATATCGTCTTTTGTGCTCAGTGTATTTATATCGTCATTTGTGTTCAGTGTATTTATATTGTCATTTGTGTTAAGTGTATTTATATCGTCTTTTGTGTTCGGTGTATTTATATCATCTTTTGTGCTCAGTGTATTTATATCGTCTTTTGTGCTTAGTGTATTTATATCGTCTTTTGTGTTCAGTGTATTTATATCGTCTTTTGTGTTCAGTGTATTTATATCGTCATTTGTGTTCAATGTATTTATATCGTCTTTTGTGTTCAGTGTATTTATATCATCTTTTGTGCTCAGTGTATTTATATCGTCTTTTGTGTTCAGGGTATTTATATCGTCTTTTGTGTTCAGTGTATTTATATCGTCTTTTGTGTTCAGTGTATATATATATCGTCATTTGTGTTCAGTGTATTTATATCGTCTTTTGTGTTCAGTGTATTTATATCGTCTTTTGTGTTCAGTGTATTTATATCGTCTTTTGTGTTCAGTGTATTCATATCGTCTTTTGTGTTCAGTGTATTAATATCGTCTTTTGTGCTCAGTGTATTTATATCGTCATTTGTGTTCAGTGTATTTATATTGTCATTTGTGTTAAGTGTATTTATATCGTCTTTTGTGTTCGGTGTATTTATATCATCTTTTGTGCTCAGTGTATTTATATCGTCTTTTGTGCTTAGTGTATTTATATCGTCTTTTGTGTTCAGTGTATTTATATCGTCTTTTGTGGTCAGTGTATTTATATCGTCTTTTGTGTTCGGTGTATTTAAATCGTCTTTTGTGTTCGGTGTATTTATATCGTCTTTTGTTCTCAGTGTATTAATATCGTCTTTTGTGCTCGGTGTATTAATATCGTCTTTTGTGCTCAGTGTATTTATATCGTCTTTTGTGTTCAGTGTATTAATATCGTCTTTTTTGCTCAGTGTATTTATATCGTCTTTTGTGCTCAGTGTATTTATATCGTCTTTTGTGTTAAGTGTATTTATATCGTCTTTTGTGCTCAGTGTATTAATATCGTCTTTTGTGCTCGGTGTATTTATATCGTCTTTTGTGTTCAGTGTATTAGGTCGTCTTTTGTGGTCAGTGTATTTATATCGTCTTTTGTGTTCAGTGTATTTATATCGTCTTTTGTGTTCAGTGTATTTATATCGTCTTTTGTGGTCAGTGTATTTATATCGTCTTTTGTGTTCAGTGTATTTATATATATCGTCTTTTGTGTTCAGTGTATTTTTATCGTCTTTTGTGTTCAGTGTATTTATATCGTCTTTTGTGTTCAGTGTATTAATATCGTCTTTTGTGTTCAGTGTATTTATATCGTCTTTTGTGTTCAGGGTATTTATATCGTCTTTTGTGTTCAGTGTATTTATATCGTGTTTTATGTTCAGTGTATTTATATCGTCTTTTGTGTTCAGTGTATTTATATCGTCTTTTGTGTTCAGTGTATTATATCGTCTTTTTGTGTTCAGGGTATTTATATCGCTTTGTGTTCAGTGTATTATATCGTCTTTTGTGTTCAGTGTATTATATCGTCTTTTGTGTTCAGTGTATTTATATCGTCTTTTGTGCTCAGTGTATTTATATCGTCTTTTGTGTTCAGTGTATTTATATCGTCTTTTGTGTTCAGTGTTTTAATATTGTCTTTTGTGTTCAGTGTATTTATATCGTCTTTTGTTGTCAGTGTATTGATATCGTCTTTTGTGTTCAGTGTATTTATATCGTCTTTTGTGTTCAGTGTATTTATATCGTCTTTTGTGTTCAGTGTATTTATATCGTCTTTTGTGTTCAGTGTATTTATATCGTCTTTTGTGTTCAGTGTTTTAATATTGTCTTTTGTGTTCAGTGTATTTATATCGTCTTTTGTTGTCAGTGTATTGATATCGTCTTTTGTGTTCAGTGTATTTATATCGTCTTTTGTGTTCAGTGTATTTATATCGTCTTTTGTGTTCAGTGTATTTATATCGTCTTTTGTGTTCAGTGTATTTATATCGTCTTTTGTGTTCAGTGTATTTATATCGTCTTTTGTTGTCAGTGTATTGATATCGTCTTTTGTGTTCAGTGTATTTATATCGTCTTTTGTGTTCAGTGTATTAATATCGTCTTTTGTGTTCGGTGTATTTATTTCGTTTTTTGTGCTCAGTGTATTTATATCGTCTTTTGTGCTCGGTGTATTTATATCGTCTTTTGTGGTCAGTGTATTTATATCGTCTTTTGTGCTCGGTGTATTTATATCGTCTTTTGTGGTCAGTGTATTTATATCGTCTTTTGTGCTCGGTGTATTAATATCCTCTTTTCCGCTCAGTGTATTTATATCGTCTTTTGTGCTTAGTGTATTTATATCGTCTTTATTGCTCAGTGTATTTATATCGTTTTTGTGCTCGGTGTATTCATATCGTCTTTTGTGGTCAGTGTATTTATATCGTCTTTTGTGTTCGGTGTATTTATATCGTCTTTTGTGTTCGGTGTATTTATATCGTCTTTTGTGCTCGGTGTATATATATATCGTCATTTGTGTTCAGTGTATTTATATCGTCTTTTGTGTTCGGTGTATTTATATCGTCTTTTGTGTTCAGGGTATTTATATCGTCTTTTGTGTTCGGTGTATTTATATCGTCTTTTGTGTTCAGTGTATTTATATCGTCTTTTGTGATCAGTGTATTTATATCGTCTTTTGTGTTCAGTGTATTTATATCGCCTTTTGTGTTCAGTGTATTTATATCGTCTTTTGTGTTAAGTGTATTTATATCGTCTTTTGTGTTCAGTGTATTTATATCGTCTTTTGTGTTCAGTGTATATATATCGTCTTTTGTGTTCAGTGTATTTATATCGTCTTTTGTGTTTAGTGTATTTATATCGTCTTTTGTGTTCAGTGTATTTATATCGTCTTTTGTGTTCAGTGTATATATATCGTCTTTTGTGCTCGGTGTATATATATCGTCTTTTGTGTTCAGTGTATTTATATCGTCTTTTGTGTTCAGTGTATTTATATCGTCTTTTGTGTTCAGTGTATTTATATCGTCTTTTGTGTTCTTTGTATTTATATCGTCTTTTGTGTTCGGTGTATTTATATCGTCTTTCGTGTTCAGTGTGTTATTTTGTCTTTTATGCTTAAATTATTTATGTAGACTAGTCGTTTGTGCTCTGTGTATTAATGTTGTCTTTTATTGTCAGTGTGTTAAAAATCCTTTCTGAACGTCAGTCGAACTCCTTGGATGATAACATACATTAGCTCGCTACAGTCGGCAATGCACGGATTGCATTACGTACGCCCTATTTTTATATTCATTTACATATTCATCTGTGTTGCTTGGGCCCCTGCGTTTTGCGGTCTTGTTTGTGTGCGGTCATCTGACAGTGAGGAGGTGGTTTTACACCTTTGAGACCTCTGGATTATCGGAAAAGTGGGAGGGTTGTGTGCAGGTAATCCAGGATAACTACACCTTTTGTTATTTTCGTAGCAGATGGCCGTCCTAAGTCGGCACCGGGGGTCATGTTGGTTTATGTGTAGTCCTTTGTTTTTTATGTTTCTCTGTTGTGCGTTGACGTCCCTTGTCCCTTTGCGTCTCTTTCTGTGCTTGTCTGCTTTGTGTTTTTGCATTGAGTGTTTTGGGGTTTTGCAGTGGGTGCAGCAACCTGGTATTGTTGGATATCCCCTCCTTTGCTTAATTTCGTCTTTTGTGCTCGGTGAGTTCATGTCGTCTTTTGTACTCAGTGTGTTTTTGTCGTCTTTTGTGCTCAGTGAGTTGATGTCGTCTTTTGTGCTCAGTGAGTTGATGTCATCTTTTGTGCTGAGTTTGTTAATCTTGTCTTTGATGATTTGTATTCCTAGTTTTGTTGGTGTATCTTGATTAATGTGTTTGTACCCTCTGGGCTGTGTTACCTTATTTGGGTGTTTGGGTGTTTTGCCGTACACGCACGTACTGTCACCGAGTTCTGTTGGTGTATCTTGATTAATGTGTTTGTACCCTCTGGGCTGTGTTACCGTATTTGGGTGTTTGGGTGTTTTGCTGTACACGTACGTACTGTCACCGAGTTCTGTTGGTGTATCTTGATTAATGTGTTTGTACCCTCTGGGCTGTGTTACCGTATTTGGGTGTTTGCCGTACACGTACGTACTGTCACCGAGTTCTGTTGGATATTCCCTCATTAGTCGAGTTGCAAAACGCGGATCTTTATTTGATGTGAGACGGACTGCCGGGCGGCCGTCAGCAATTGGTTTCCGGTCTATAAGTCAAATATGATAAGTGTTAGAACAATGAAACTTCATACATTTATTGCCAATGTGTCAAGAATGATCCCTATTGATTTTGAGGTCAAAAGGTCAAAGGTCAAGGTCAAAGGACTAATTATTGAAAGTGGTCTCCGGACCATATTAGAGCGTGTATTTCACCTTTCATCGTGAAAGTTGCCAGAAATATTTCCAATGAAACACGGATACCTCATCTTGATTTTGGGGTCAAAAGGTCAAAGTTCAGAATCATAGGAACATATTATTATTAGAGTCTGTATTACACATATAATAATGCAACTTGTCAGATATGTTTCCCATCAATTAAGATTGATCCCTATTGAATTTGGGTCAAATGTCAAGGTCATAGGACTCTTTTTCCACATTACAACTATTAAATTTGGACAAATTACAGACCATACACAATTCATTGAGTATTTTCATTCCAGTTTTGCAACTCGGCACTTTGCATCTTTGATGCATTTTGAGCTTATTTGTTTTTATTTATTTATTTATTTATTTATTTATTTATTTATTTATTTTGGTCTTACCGGGTGAAAATTTGACTCCAAACCACCACGCAAAAGGGAGGACCCCGTGGTGAATAATATGCAAAAAGGTCAAATGTGACGACTTCTTCCGGAGTATTATAAATACCTAGAAGTAAAAAGGAACGAAATAAAATCTGTCGATATCACTTAAGAATGATACTCTTACTTGCAGCATTATCAATATATTGAAAATATATAATATCTCCTATGATAATTATTTCAGTGCACCGCTTTCGCTGTTCAACAAAAAAATGTATCATCAGTGATGCACGAGGCCGAAACAGAGGAATTGTACATACCAAAGAACCAGTTATATTTAGTAGCTATAGGCAGAACGATAACATTAGTCTAGGCTCATTTTGACTACTAGTATATTGTTTCTTTAAGAGATTGGTTTCATTATTTCATGATAAGCCTCTTATTTCCTTCTTAAACCTGCCTTCCTATATAATGTTTCTTTGTTTTAGAAAAAAAGTAGACATAAAAATATATGTGTAAATAGTAAGACGTGATAACTTACTGTATCTAAATATTCCACAAATTTTGAAGCAAAAAATGTCCATGCAGCCAATGCAAGCTGAAAGAAGATGGTTTTGAGATAATCAACCATGCTTATGCTCAATATCTTATTATGTGCAGACAATTGCTTAAGGCTCAATATCTAATTATGTGCTGATATTGCTTAACGCTACACGGTCATACTCAATATCTTATAATGTGCTGACAATAGCTTAACGCTACACGGTCATACTCAATATCTTATTATGTGCTGACAATTGCTTAACGCTACACGGTCATACTCAATATCTTATAATGTGCTGATATTGCTTAACGCTACACGGTCATACTCAATATCTTATTATGTGCTGACAATTGCTTAACGCTACACGGTCATACTCAATATCTTGTTATGTGCTGACAATTGCTTAACGCTACACGGTCATACTCAATATCTTATTATGTGCTGACAATTGCTTAACGCTACACGGTCATACTCAATATCTTATTATGTGCTGACAATTGCTTAACGCTACACGGTCATACTCAATATCTTATTATGTGCTGATATTGCTTAACGCTACACGGTCATACTCAATATCTTATTATGTGCTGACAATTGCTTAACGCTACACGGTCATACTCAATATCTTATTATGTGCTGACAATTGCTTAACGCTACACGGTCATACTCAATATCTTATGTGCAGACAATTGCTTAACGCTACACGGTCATACTCAATATCTTATTATGTGCAGACAATTGCTTAACGCTACACGGTCGTACTCAATATCTAATTATGTGATGACAATTGCTTAACGCTACACAGTCATACTCAATATCTTATTATGTGCTGACAATTGCTTAACGCTACACGGTCATACTCAATATCTTATTATCTGCTGACAATTGTTTAACGCTACACGGTCATACTCAATATCTTATTATGTGCTGACAATTGCTTAACGCTACACGGATTGTGTTGTAAACTATTTCTATGTATACGTGTATGTACACAGACAAGACATTTAAAATAAATTCAGTGCTAGATACAGATCAGAGCCAAGTTTCAAAAATTCTCATGAAAAAATTCAGGAATTTTTGTAACTTTCATTATCAAATGAAGTTATTTAAAATGACTTTTTGGTCAATTTTGATTATATTGTGCTCTCTAATATCACTTCTAGGATATAAATAAGTAATAAACGATCAAAACTGACGAAAATTCCTTGAATTTTTCGTAAGCATATATATTTTGTGAAAATGGTTGCATGGAGTCAAGTCATATTAGTGAAAAGAGAGCTTCGTTGAAGCATCTTTAAAAAATATATAATTATTTTCTATCTTCATCTGCATAGTCAAAAATTTAATCAATAGACCGTAGCTATAGTTTGGACATTTATGTTTCTGACCAAGAAAAAAGAACACAATTATTTCGTAATGATTTTCTAAGAATGGTTAAAATAAAATACTTATTTTCATTCATTTCTTTACTAGTCCATAATATGAAAATCCTAAAAACTAGAGATTTGAAGTGAAAATAGTTGATGATACTTACAGCTTGTGCTTTTACATTGTCTGAAACGTCTACGGGTTCACAGCTGTACAAATGTTTCCAGGATGGTACGTTTATTATCATCTGTAATTTAGAAATTTATATGAAAATTAAAATCTTGTGATTTTTGGATTCGGATTTCATGTTTTATTTGTGAGTTTTAGATTTTATTATATGAGTTATTTAAACATATTTTTGTTTTTATGGGTGACTTTCATTTTTGATTTTTACATTCTATTATTAGTGGAGCAACCAAGTCGCTAAATTTGAAATTTTAATCAACCCACCTAACACAGGGCTAATTTTTATATCAAACGAAAGAATATAACATGGGACATCAGATTTGACCTGTCGTAAAAAATTCGTATGGTCAGAATTACTGTAAATTTAGAGAAAAGCGGAAAATTAGTAAAATTCAAAATCATAGATATTTTAACAAAAATTATCATCCTTTAATAAATGAAAAGTCAAACTGACCGAAATCAATGTCAATATGCTAATTGAAGTCAAATAAAAAATTTTGGATCAAAGTGATTTTTCTAATTTCAACTTCATGGATGAATGAGCACAAATTCTAAGATAAATTGGTAAAATTGAAATTTTCAATACCTTCACTTCAATATTGAGAATGTTAATTCGAAGATAAAAATTAACATACAGAAACGATATTTTGATATGTGAATGTGTTTTTAGGAAAGTTTTATAGAGATCGATTAAAAAACTTAGGAGTACCAGGCAAATAAAGTGCCCCACCCCCAACTTTGTTATAAGCGATTCACTGCAATATAAACTAGGAGATGTTTTCTCGATTATACGGATTAAAACTAAATAATTACGGCTAAATGAAGTTTTAACATATAACAATGAAGGAAAAGTATCGCTTTATTTCAAAGAAGATGACATATTTACATCAATAATTTTGAAAAATAATTTTTTTTCTGTACTATCTATGTTCTTGTAATTTCAAACATGTGATATGGACGCAGCCGAATTTTAGAAATAATTAAGTATAACAAAGATTTTATGATCAACAAAACATGGAATTATGCAATGCAATTTAGTTCCACAAGCGTAGCTGCCTATACGACCCCATCACATTCGAGGCAATCATGGCATTTTCTTTCTCTGTTTGACCTTGTGACAACGGTTGTCGCTAAAACGTAGCTTAAAGGCATCGTTCTACAGGTATTGTCGTAGCAAACTGACATGACCGGGCGGAGCTTATTTTCACCTGGTCATCGGAAGAGTTGATTACTTCTGACCAGGTGATAAAAGCCATATAAAATTATAGGCAAAGAGTATTTACTCTAATTACGATGTGCAATTCATAATCTATCTACCCTAAAATTGTATCAATTCGTCTCAATTGCTTGATTGAATAGCTCCGCCCGCTCAGGTTTTTTTTTGCTACGACAATAGATGATAATAGGGGATAGCCTCTGATTTCTAGTTTTGGTTCTCTAGTTTCTGATTGATTGATCGTTGATGGCCATTATACGATATTGTATGTTTTTGTTGGGTTTGTTTTTTACTGTCTGTTTCTCTGCAATTGTTTCTATATAAATGAAACGGAAAAGATACAAACAAATAGTGAGCATCAAACAACCACATTGAAAAGAATCAAAGAGGCTCACATAAAACTACCAGCCGAGAGGCAATATTAAGATAGAAATGACCACACAATAAAGGGTGTTCTATTCTCTGAGGTCTCACGCTGAGCTGTCAACATATCAGTCTCGTCGATACAAAAGTTAAATTTTACTATGCTGTATAGCATCTTGGACTCTTTAATATCCATCGTTGAAGGTCGATGCTTTGCTGTTGGAATAGTTTCTTCTTGGACACATTTCACCGACTATTCTTTGCGTCATACTTTCACACTTTTTCAGTTTTATTTCTTTATTCGGAGCTCTTTGGGAAATTTTATACGGCCATTGACGCGCCAACATTCTAGGCTCCTGTTGCGGCGAATTGTTCGTTGTCAACAGACGGTTCCTTTTCGTGATATAACCTTTTATTTTTTTATTGTATTGTAGACGTATGTAGTCCTTATTAATGTAGGAACTGCCCAATTAAATTACCAATATTACATATGACAATGTGGTGTTTGTGCGTATGTACAGCATTATAAATTAAAGCCCCCCCCCCTCCCCCCGTGACCCTTGAGGAATTTCCATTGGATCTCACGGAGAAATCAAATGGGTTCTCTGACTCAGTATATCTTGAAAAGCATCCACTTGATTTTGTAACAGTTACAAAAGTGATCGAAGAGTAAGTGCGGATGCTAAAAGGGATAAATTGCACAACGTTAACCCAAGGCATATCGTAATGTTTAAAACACAGATAACGAAGCGCCCAAACTCTGACCAATGTACTTTGCATGTATATTCACATCTCTGTGGTACCAAAATAAACGTCAAAAGATACTTTTCATAATTTTATATAAACTTAATGCATTTGTCTTCAATTCACGTATTTTCATTTCAACTTGTCACGAATGGGTTTCCATACACGGTCTTACCACGACATATCAAAAAGAAGTATTTTTCATTAATTTTTAAACAGTATGATGTAATTCCACTTTCTGCATTTAACTTTTATCAAAAATATGTATGTATACCGGTTGATGGTTACGATTTGATAGAAACTATAACACGTGGTCGACCGAATCTTCATCTACGGAAACTAATTTGTGAAATGACGCTTAAATCAAAAGTATATACGCTTTAGGTTTTTACATTTATTTATGGCCCCGTAGAAAAATGATCAATAAAGAGGCATTGGAAATAATAAACATATATTTGTCGATATGTTTCGAGACAAAAATTTAGTCTCTGTGCTTCAAAGAAAATATTAACACGGATTCTTCATATTTCACAGAAATTTGCATAAAACTGTAATTTTTAGAGAGAGAAGAAAATATTCTTCCTCCAAAACATTTATATAACATGTGTACATATCTAATGCATTAATTGCAGCGACTTGTTATACCAAAAAGAACAAAATATAGGAAAACCGAGGATATAAACGATAAATATTTCGTTTTAATTTTTCACGATTTTATCGCTTTTACCCAATTTAAACAAAATCTGACCGTGGCATATTCTTTACGACAGCTCTTTTTGAAAGCAGGGATATTCAGCAAAAGGTTCAGACCAAATTCAGGCCTGTGTTAGGTGTGTTGATTAAACTCGAAAACTAAGCTTCTTTTTTAAATTGGTTGCTCTACTATATAATTTAAACATATTTTTGGTTTTATGGTTGACTTTCATTTTTGATTTTTACATTCTATTATAATTTAAACATATTTTTGGTTTTATGGTTGACTTTCATTTTTACATTCTATTATAACTTAAACATATTTTTGGCTTTATGGTTGACTTTCATTTTTGATTTTTACATTCTATTATAATTTAAACATTTTTTTTTTGTTTTATGGTTGACTTTCATTTTTGATTTTTACATTCTTTTATAATTTAAACATTTTTTTTTTTTGGTTTTTATGGTTGACTATCATTTTTGATTTTTACATTCTTTTATAATTTAAACATTTTTTTTGGTTTTTATGGTTGACTTTCATTTTTGATTTTTATATTCTATTATAATTTAAACATATTTTTGGTTTTATGGTTGACTTTCATTTTTGATTTTTACATTCTATTATAATTTAAACATATTTTTGGTTTTATGGTTGACTTTCATTTTTGATTTTTACATTCTATTATAATTTAAACATATTTTTGGTTTTATGGTTGACTTTCATTTTTGATTTTTACATTCTATTATAATTTAAACATATTTTTGGTTTTATGGTTGACTTTCATTTTTGATTTTTTACATTCTATTATAATTTAAACATATTTTTGGTTTTATGGTTGACTTTCATTTTTGATTTTTACATTCTATTATAATTTAAACATTTTTTTGGTTTCATGTTTGGCTTTCAATAATTCTATATTCATAAAATCAGGTCAAATGTTGACGTCACTGATGTAGCGATGACGTCGGAGGCAAGCAAATGCGCGCCGAATGACAAGATTGTTCAAAGCCTTTATCTTTTGAAATAACCTTTCAGTTTTACTTTATTTGTAAAAAGAAATTATAAGAAATTCGTTATTAGATTGATAACTGACCTACTATGGATAAGCTGTGCTCATAGTGGGGCTCGACCTCGCCTCGATCCACAGGAGCTCGGTGCCAACAACCCAAAATGACATCCGCCCCTCCCATATCTCTCTCTTGTCAAAGTTCATATATAAGAAAGGTAGGGGCGGATATTCTTGTAGATCGTTGGCATCGAGCTCCTGTGCCTCGACACGTATCCCCTATATTTCCATAGTAGGTCAGTTATAAACCTAATAACTAATAGTAGAAATTCACTCACCGTAGCAGAAATAAAGAAGGACAGGCAGATCATACAGAGATTGTAGATCTGTAACAAAGACTTCAGCTCCAGGGGTTTCCTGTCCGCCATGTACCTGGGACCATAAACAACAAAGGCAAAGTAGCCCAATGTGATCCACAGTACAGGCACAGGTGACGTCATCAGAGGGAATGCCTTCATACGGGGATCTGATTGATGAAAAAATATAAAGTAAAATAAAATTCACAACTATGAATCTATATTTGTCATTCTAAAAATGTCCAAATTTCAGTAACTCGATACTGGAAGAAAATCGATCTGTTTTATTTACGCCGGTTTTTCTTGTCAAATATAGGTAGAATAGTCTTACATTGTATTTGACAAAAGACCTCATTCTCATTCAGCATAAGGTGTTGTCTGGGTGAAAGCATATTCATACAACTTTTTTTCTCAGAGTAAAGGAGATTTTGTAAGGACAAAGTAACACCATGAACACTTTTTAGGTAACATCATGGACATTCTTATAACTTCAACCAAATATCTTTGATGACATACCAGTATATTTTGTAATATGAAAAATTGACCAGAAGGTCAATTTTTCATATTACAAAATGAAATTGTATAAAACTTAAGCCGAACTTTATCAGGAATATGATTCTGACAATCAAAATATTTTCTTTATGAGTGTAATTTTCCTTGATGTTATTATTTTTGTCCTTTATGTAACCTTAAAGTCCATAGTGTTACTATGCTTAATTTCAATCTACAATGCATTAAATGTCAAAGAAAGTCAATGTCTCATATACAAGAGATTCCCTTTATTCGTTTTCCTACTTCAATGAAAAATTAAGAAATTTATATATTTTTTTAATATATATTATAAATATATCTATTACATTTTTCGGGTAGATTCTATTTCAATGACCTTTTGCCAATTTGTAAAGGCATTTCTCTAAAATTTCGTTTCGAAAAGTTTTCTGTCCAGAATTATTTTCTTTTAGAACATTGGCCCGGAACTTGCAATACTTGAATTTCATATCTTGAAAAAATATTAGACAATTTTCATGATTCGTGGTGGTAACATCACTGACACCAAAACTTCTATATGAATAAATAATATTGATTTTCTATCAAGCACAACATTAGTATCTGAAAGGGAAGATTCAAGTCAAAATATTCTAATCATTTTTTTTCGATATGATTCGATTCAAATTGTGACATTTTTTTATGATAACCCATATAGATTTATTTTATATTCTTATTTTCTCCCTATATGTACTATAGAACTCGCCTGGTGTTTACAAATCTTCCAGTTCGCTAAGTTCCGCCCCTTCACGTGCTGTAGATCTCGCGCAGAACAATATTAGAATAGAAATAACAAATAGCTAGCTGTGATTTGTTGTCCAGTAATTCCCCTCGTTGTATGAACCAATCAAATTAATTTAATTGGTTCATGCAACTCGGGCAATTAATAAACAACAAACCACGGCCAGCTAGTTGTTATTTCTTAAATAGAAAAAAACATATATATGAGTACAATGGTCATTCGAACCCCCCCCCCCCCCTCCATACACACACAAACTGACAAACTTTACATATTATCATGAAATAATCAATTTTTTTAGAGGTATTAAGGAGAAAGCAATCTATAAAGTTAGAAAACACCGCAATTTATATTTAAACTTAAACTTTTTTTTCTGATAAGACTGATAAATAATTCTAGGCCTTTGACCTTTCAATCATATATGGGACCGTCGGTCCACGGTACACTGATTATATGTGACGCCGCGTGTTGTATCCTGTTTTCATGTCCCAGTGGGAATCATTCATGAGAGACATTAATTGCCAATCTGAGCTCTTTTTATATTCATTTTTATAGTAAATACTCGTAAGTACATATCTGAAAGGGGAAAGGGGGGGGGGGGTTCCTTTTGTTCTGACAAAGAGCTAGGGCTTCCATTCTATCAATTTTTCTACGCGTGGCTAATAAGCGGACTCTTCGACAAGTTCGTTTTGAAAGGAATTCAAATTTTTGATAAAATGAAATGCCTACAACAATTAAACTCATTTCGGAAAATATGAGTATTTTCCTACATTCGATTCTAGAGTACTTGTTGAATAGAACATCCGCATGTCATTGACCCTCCTGTCCAAACGGAGGATTTTTGGCCGGATTGCAAAGCAATTCCGGCCTATAGATTGACGATGTCCGTCTGTCTGTCTGTCCGTCTGTCGTCAACATTTTGGTTAAAGTTTCTGGTTGAAGCAAAATCTAAGGAAAACTGTATGCAGTAGAAACTTTATATTATACATAAAGGTTGCCCATGACAAGACCTTTCAATTTATGCCGTAACTTTTGACCTAGTGACCTTGACCTTGGACTTTGACCTAGTAAAAGATTTTGATTAAAGATTCTGATTGAAGCAAAATCTGAGGAACTGTATGCAGTAGAAGCTTTAAATTATACATGAAGGTTTCCCATGACAAGACCTTTCAATTTAAGCCGTAACTTTTGACCTAGTGACCTTGACCTTGGACTTTGACCTAGTTAAAGATTTTGGTTAAAGTTTCTGGTTGAAGCAAAATCTGAGGTACTGAATGCAGAAGAAACTTTATATTATACTTAAAGGTTGCCCATGACAAGACCTTTCAATTTATGCCGTAACTTTTGACCTAGTGACCTTGACCTTGGACTTTGACCTAGTTAAAGATTTTGATTAAAGTTTCTGGTTGAAGCAAAATCTCAGGAGCTATATACACAGTAGAAACATAATATTATAAGGTAGGTTGCCTTTGACAAGACCTTCCAATTTATGCCGTAACTTTTGACCTAGTGACCTTGACCTTGGACTTTGACCTAGTTAAAGATTTTGGTTAAAGTTTCTGATTGAAGCAAAATCTAAGGAACTGTATGCATTAGAAACTTTTTTATTATACATGAAGGTTGCCCATGACAAGACCTTTAAATTAATGCCGTATCTTTTGACCTTGTGACCTTGACCTTGGACTTTGACCTAGTTAAAGATTTTGATTAAAGTTTTTGGTTGAAGCAAAATCTCAGGAACTATATACACAGGAGAAACAATATTATAAAGTAGGTTGCCTATGACAAGACCTTTCAATTTATTTCGTAATATTTGACCTAGTGACCTTGACCTAGTTAGTTACAAAAACTTACTTTGCAACCCGGCCATACCGTCTTTAGCGGTGTATTTTAATTTTATCATGCGGGATTTTTTCATTTCTGGTAAACATGGTAAATTATTTTCGTCTTTTGGTTCCATCGATTGTGTGTAAATGAATCAATCTATATTTAATTTAAGGATATTCAACAGAAATTTACCATATTTTAAATAATGGAAAGCCAGTAGTCATATAACTATGTGCATGTAAATATGGACGAGAACAGAAGGGATAGTTCCAAGACAAAACTACCACGTGAACAAAAATACGGAGATGGCGAGAACAATTACGAATGGTCTCCAGCTACGACAGTACAAAAGGCTCTCACTTAAGACAAACTCTCGCGGATGGAGGCCTAGCGCGAAAATAGCGAAGGTTAATTCCTCGTATACAGTACGACATTGATAATTTGAATTACAAATGACCTTATTTTGCTTACCTCCCTTCTCCAAGAGATTCTCATACTTCTGGAATAATGAAGTGACCGACGTCGTCATTTTGATACCTAGATTTTGTCTTCTTATACTGCTTTCTTCGGTTCTTTTAAAAGTGGGCTTCAAAACGATCTACGATTTTTACATTTAAAGTTCCGCCGTACCGAGCAATAATTAACGTACTTATAGCAAATAGATCAACAGTTACTGATTAAGAAATGTTATTCTAATAAAACAGGTTCGACATAAAGAAAAAAAAAAAAACATTAATTTAAACTAACATAAGACAAATAACATGATCCCAGATAATCGCTGATTGTTTATCAAGGAAAAGTCATCATTCTGAAATCTTTACTGTAAATAAAAGCTAAAGGAAGGAAAATAACGGATAAAATGAAATGAAATGTCAATATCTCGTCGAAGCTACATGTATAAGACTAATGTACATTAAGTATAGATTCAACAATAACAAAAAAAAAAAAAAAACTGATTAGAATAATGAGAAAATACAATATTTACTTGTTGCATGGTCTCCCTTGTAGACGGTAATTAACACCTTTCCAGACAGTGCAATATTTTTCATTGTGAAGCAGTGATTGAATTAATAATTGAACTAATCATTGAATGATCAACTGAGCCGTTAACTATCCTTAAATGACCTGACGTCCATTGCCTCCCGTTTTGAAAATACAACACGACAAAAAAGGGGGGAACGAATGTTCTTTTTACCATGTTTAAGAGAAACTTAAAAGGAAGTTTAAAAAATCCCGCGATTTACCGACTTCAACTACTTTTTTCAATGTCACGGGCGGATTTACGTACATTTTCCCCCAGAAGGATCTAGCCTATGATTTTGAAAGAAAATATGTAAAAACTTGAAATCGTGTGTGTGTGTGTGTGTGTGTGTGTGTGTGTGAGGGAGGGTGTGAGGGTGTGTTTGTGAGGGTGTGTGAGAGGGTGTGTGTGTGTGTGTGTTTTACAAATTCCGGGGAAGGAGCGAATCCCGGGTGAGGGGTGTCTTGACTCCAAGCCCGCTCTAGATCCGCGCTTTTAAAAATGTTTCAATATGCATAGGATTAGCCACCAACGAAACCAGACTGACAAAACTCGTAAAATTTCGATTGAATTGTGTACTGACGGGTACCCTTGAATACTTTTGAGCAGAAATAAGATATGATAATATCATAATAGCGGAATATTCCCGTAGTTTTGAATATTTGTTGGAAACTTGTACAGGGGGATCCTTCGCCGCATCTCCTAGAATCCGCTTCCTATGTACTTAGTCTAATTACACTGCAGTTTAAAATTTCAAATATCTTTCCCTCATTTAACAACAAATACTGAACCGAGTTTACCGTTGTTTTCTTTGAAATCTACAATTGAAATGCGTGAAATTCTTAACTGTTTACTGACCATGAGTAGTTTTCTTCAACTTGGAATGACGACTTATAATTACTCAATCAACGGTGATAATTGTTTGACAGCCTAACAATTGCCGTGCAACAAGTGGGTTATTCAACTGCTCCTCGGGCTACGCCCTCGGAGACATTAGAATAACCCTTACATACATAATGAATACGCAAGGGCATGTACATGATATGGCATTAGAAACAAGTTATATATATCTCGCTTTTAACAAACAAGATTTTAAAAAGAAGTTTAGTTTTCTTAAGTAGTATAACAACATTTTCTTTAACATTTTTGCATCATTTACGATAGGCTCGAATACTTCCTCTGCTTCAGTGAAGTGTAATAAATTCTAAGGCCATAGTAATTTAAATATTCTGTTTACGTTCCCGAGCGGATACCTTCCAGAAAATTGCTCAGAAAAACAAACACATAATATCTTTATTAGTACTGTATGCAGCAAGCAAAATGTATTGGACCCATATGGGTTTATATATAAAATCTGAAATGCTTGCAACTGCTTGTAATATTATTTATTCAATACTCATCTCCTTAATTGTTACTAGTATCTTGTAATGTTCATATCATGCCCTTACGGGCCATTCTTTAGGTAATAAAGCATATCTTATCTTATCTTATCTTATCTTATCTGGGTCCTATATGGACAGCCCATATGAGGGTACGCTGATATTTGCAACATCGAACTATATAAGGGTCCCATGTGAGCGTACCCATATGGACAATGTTTGTGTTTTTCATTGGTGAGATATGGGTATTTTATTGGCTTTTTGTGGATAATATATGGGTCCTAGATCCAGTGTATATATATACATGTAGGTCCCATATAGGTAATATATGGGTCCTAGATCCAGTGTATATATATACATGTAGGTCCTATATAGGTAATATATGGATCCTAGATCCTGTGTATATATATACATGTAGGTCCCATATAAGTAATATTCCTATGAGACTAGTAACTTATATAAAGTGGAATACAGATATCATTATGGGCGTACTTGTGTCGGTCCACAATAAAGAGTCTGAATTTTATCAAAACAATTTGTATATAGTATACATGTATACCTTCAAATAAGTAAATATCTTATTTCAGTACATTATACTTGTTTACTTCTAGGTAAATCAAGAATGCATTATTGTCTCTAGTGGACCGAAATCTGCTGTATATGTGGGCCCAATGGGTCCCATTTCAGCAATATGATTTCGAAAAAAAAAAAAATCAACATTATATGAATTTTAGGACGAAATTAATTCTAGAAACTTGTGACATTTGAATATGGGTCTAAGATGGGTATTTCCCATATGGGACCCATGTAGCTTAAAAATCTACAAGGGACCCATTTGGGTCTAGGATGGACATTTTGCCCAGATTCTTCCCACATAGGATCCATGGACATTTTGCCCAGATTCAGCCCACATAGGATTCATGGACATTTTGCCCAGATTCAGCCCATATGGAACCAATATTGGTCTAGGATGGACATTTTGCCAAGGTTCTTCCCACATAGGATAAATGGACATTTTGCCCAGATTCCGCCCACAAAGGATCCATGGACATTTTGCCCAGATTCAGCCCATATGGAACCAATCTTGGTCTAGGATGGACATTTTGCCCAGATTCTTCCCACATAGGATCCATGGACATTTTGCCCAGATTCCGCCCACATAGGATTCACGGACATTTTGCCCAGATTCAGCCCATATGGAACCAATATGGGTCTAGGATGGACATTTTGCCCAGATTCTTCCCACATAGGATCCATGGACATTTTGCCCAGATTCCGCCAACATAGGATCCACGGACATTTTGCCCAGATTCTTCCCACATAGGATCCATGGACATTTTGCCCAGATTCCGCCCACATAGGATTCATGGACATTTTGCCCAGATTCAGCCCATATGGAACCAATATTGGTCTAGGATGGACATTTTGCCCAGATTCTTCCCACATAGGATCCATGGACATTTTGCCCAGATTCCGCCCACAGGATCTAAGGACATTTTGCACAGATTCAGCCCATATGGAACCAATCTTGGTCTAGGATGGACATTTTGCCCAGATTCTTCCCACATAAGATCCATGGACATTTTGCCCAGATTCCGCCCACATAGGATCCATGGACATTTTGCCCAGATTCAGCCCATATGGAACCAATATTGGTCTAGGATGGACATTTTGCCCAGATTCTTCCCACATAGGATCCATGGACATTTTGCCCAGATTCCGCCCACATAGATTCCATGGACATTTTGCCCAGATTTAGCCCATATGGAACCAATATTGGTCTAGGATGGATATTTTGCCCAGATTCTTCCCACATAGGATCCATGGACATTTTGCCCAGATTCCGCCCACATAGGAACCATTGACATTTTGCCCAGATTCAGCCCATATGGAACCAATATAGGTCTAGGATGGACATTTTGCCCAGATTCTTCCCACATAGGATCCATGGACATTTTAGCCAGATTCCGCCCACATAGGATCCATGGACATTTTGCCCAGATTCAGCCCATATGGAACCAATATTGGTCTAGGATGGACATTTTGCCCAGATTCAGCCCACATAGGATCCATGGACATTTTGCCCAGATTCTTCCCACATAGGATCCATGGGCATTTTGCCCAGATTCCGCCCATATGGGTACCATACATCCATGTTTGCTGGGTAAATTATCTTGAATACGATAAAATTCATAAACCGCCATTAACATTAGGAGATAATAGTGATTTTTTTTCCCAAAAATTTAAGTCAGAATTATCCACCTCACTTCTAGACAGACATTTTATTTTTGTTCTTTTTCAGTCTTCCACATACTTTCAAATTGATCATGATCGATTGTATGCCCAAATGCCAAACAGAGACAGATCTATTCGATATTAAGATATATATGCACAACCAATGTAATTCCCTGAGATGTAACTATTGAAAGGAACGTGCTGCAATTCGTGTATTAACACTCGTGACGTCACAATGCATAAGCTCTAAAGAAACATGCCGCGACGGCTGTTCTAACCTGCAAACTGAACCCGCGGTGAGATGAATTTTGACGTCACTCTTTTACCTAGAAAAGGCAATTTCAAAAAACAAGCATGAAATAGACAACTATAGTGCATATATATAGAATAAATGTCATAATTTGTGTTTTGTCACGGGTATACAACACACAGCAAGTGCATTTATCGTACATGTAATGCGCGTTAGCGTTAAGACACTTATTCTCTATATATATATAACGTATGCGACAACTTATGGTAAACAGAATATAAAAAAGTAGATGACTCTATTGCAACCTCAACAGCAACACCAAAACCAACAGCAACACAAAACCAACAGCAACACCAACACAGCAACACAAACAGTAACAGCAACACAGCAACACTAAAACCAACAGCAACACCAAAACCAACAGCAACACCAACACAGCAACACAAACAGTAACAGCAACACAAACAGTAACAGCAACACAGCAACACCAAAACCAACAGCAACACCAACACAACAGCACAAACAGTAACAGCAACACAAACGGTAACAGCAACACAAACAGCAACACCAACACCACCAACTTCAACAACCTCAACAGCAATACATTGATACCCATCTATGTGAAAACAGAGAAGAAAAGCACAACAAGAAGCACAAAACGCACAAAGCACAAAACGCACAATAAACACGAAATACTACATCAAAGCACGAAACACAAAACACTGTACAAGTAAACCAACGGGACCAACTGACAATCAGTGCCAACGTAGGACGGCCATCTGTCACGTTAGTTAGCAAATGGTGTGGTTATCAAGATTACGTGCTCAAAACCCTCTCACTATTTCGGTTAACCAAAAATTTCGAAGAATGCACAATTGTTGTCTACACAAACAAGACCGCAAAACACAGTCGCCCAAGCAACACACAGATGAATAATGTAAATGTATATAAAGCATATGAGATAGGAACAGGCGGTGACATACCGAACTGTTTTTCTTAAGTCTTATGTTAAATCACATTTAAAGATAAAAGCATGGAAGATTTCAGGTAAATCAAGTTTATTCATGTATGTTATTACTAATATATAATCATTGTAAATGGATTGTAAATCATGTGTTATACATAATCATCTTCTTTCTATTGAAAAATGAATGTAAATCATACAACATCTTTCTATTGTAAACTGATTGTAAATCATACATCATTCTGTTTTAAACTGAATGTAAATCATACATCTTTCTATTGTTAACTGTATGTAAATCATACATCTTTCTATTGTTAACTGTATGTAAATCATACATCTTTCTATACTAAACTCATTGTAAATCTTACATCTTTCTATAGTAAACCGAGTGTAAATTATACATCTTTTTATAGTAAATCGAATTTACATCTTACATCTTTCTATAGTAAACTGAATGTAATAACAAAAAATGACGATATCCGAATACACAGTACAAAATTATCAATTCAGAAAATCATAAACCGAATGCATACAAAATCAGGATAAAACAGGATGAAACAGGAACATAAGCAAACAAAGAAAAACCTCCAACATATGAAAAGAATCATACATCCTTTTGCTGTAAACTGAAAGTATATCATCTTAATGTTACTTGTATAATATAATATATCATAATGATGAAACGAATTAAAACATAATAATTATTTCCTATGAAAGATCGCTCTAGCATGAATGTCAAAATGATTTGATTAATTTCATTAATCGCAAAACATTTTAGCTTTTGCAATCATTTAGTGATATAATGTATATAATATAGTATAATACAGTCAATTTGGTATTGGATTAATTGTACTTGGTCTATAAATTGCTAATTTTCCTTCTCCCACCACGCTGGTACATGTACTTGCTATATGTACCTCTCCATAACTGTTTCCTTATAGTTTCCACCCGGAGAAGGCCGTGTTAGGATATCCATAACAGAATGTACTAGCGCCTGTCTGTATCCAAACTCGGTCACCAACTGTCAGTGTCAGCAGTATGGTATTACTAGCTGCCTCATAGTAACCACCGTTTTCCTCAATACTTTGTGACAACAACAGCCTGTTACCGTTATGGTAGATGTAAGCATAACATCGTTGTGAGTCAGAATTAGACATGGTAGACCACGTGAAGACATATGTACCAGGTGAGGGACAGGTAAATATACCTGTATTACTGTTGTAGGCTCCACCTTTGTTGGTGATAACATTATCATATACTATTTTCTTGTTATTATAGTTGGACAATCCAGATGAGGTTGATACAGTGAACGCGTAGCTTCTGTTTCTCTCTGTAAATGAAAAGCAAGTTTTTTATTTGCACAAAATAATTTTCATTTCTGATCTATTTTGAAAAAGTCTACGAATTTGACGAGTAATATGATATTCTATAGTTATTTTTACTTCATAATGAACGGTTTCAAGTTTTACAAAATAATTACCATGCGTTCTAGAGTGTAGTATTCATCATTAATCAATTATTATAGTTATTTGATACATGCATGCACAATTAATAAAATGAATAGTTTGTTTTTAATGAAAACTTGACATACTTTCGAAATAAAATGTTGTGCAATTTTATATCGGATTGCCTTTCCAAACATCAAAACATATATTCAGTAAAACATCAATTCATTGGAATCCTAGTTTTTTTTTTAATTACAAGAAGAAGACTTCTCTTTCATAGAGATGCGTAATTATGTTTGAATCGTGAATTTTCCGAAAGATTTTTTTCATACTTTTTAACTATAGTTTTTTTTTAAATGGCCCAATTAATTTTTTTGTTTAATCAAATACTAAAATGTTGTATGCATAAACAAAGTGAAAATGGTGTCTTACTTTGATAAAGACATAGTAAAGAAACATGATATCACATGAATATAATTTAAGCAATAACATATTTTACCTGACTGAAGATTGTGTATTTCTTGTCCCAGATTGTTTATATGAGATGACATATTTCTCTTTGTTTCTGAAACATCAGAATTCAAGGAATGTTCATAGATTACATCGACAAGATCCATTCAGTAATCGTGATAATCTATTTTAATTTGGAGGAGTTTCCCTTATATAGGTATCAAAATTATCCGGATTAAGTGTTATTAGAACATCTGTTTAAAAAAAAAAAAGCATGGGATAAATGAATGATTTTGTCATGCTGTAACCTCAGAAAATACTCCTAGCTTTACAGGAAATCGATATTTTCCAATGTTGCCAATGAAATTTTAGGCTCGACTGTTTTCTGTGTGTGTCCTAATAAATGACGTCAAAAGTTGTACACAACATAGTGCTCGTATGCAGGCGCACATGTGTACGCGAATGTAGTTATCGTTACAAGAATATATAATCAATTTTAGAAGCATTATTTTAATCTATTTAGTAATAATTTACAATTAAGTAAAGGGCGTGTCATTACTAAACTTTTTTTTTGTTTTATATGGTAGCCATGACCCTTTCTACATAGACATATCCGAAGACAAGGCATGTTTAGTAGTTCGTGCATGAACATTGACACCAGGTGCGGCAAGCCAAACAGGGGATGCTTACTCCTCTCTGGCTCCTGGGAAAATGATAAGGAAACACAGAGTCGGTACATTTGCTGTCCTGTTTGTGTGGTCATCTTACAGTGAGGAGGTATTTTACAATAAAATCGTGCGTTCTTTGAGACATTTTGGTAACCGGAAAAGTGAAAGGGATGTGCGCATGTAATCCGGATAACCACATCATTTGTTATTTGGATAGTAGATGCCCGTCCTTGGTCAGCATCGGTTGTCCAATGGTCTCGATGGTTTATGTGTAGCCTTTTGTGCTTAATGGTTTTCTGTCGTATGTTTCCTCTTCGTCTCTTTCTATGCTTGTCTTCTCTGTGTTTTCGCATCGGGTGTTTTGCTGTTTGTACTGTATCGGGGTCTGGTTGGTGATCCCCTCCATTCTTTTAAGCTGTTTCCTGTTTACAAAGTTCTTGCTTAAAGAAAATCAAATACATAAAAACACTTTCGTATTGAAAGTTATATTAATTAAAAAAAATCACAGTTTGAATTTCTCGTCAGATCGAGCAATGAGAAAACACTTACCGTTCTTACTAGTAAAGGCATTACTTATAATTTTTGCGAGTCTCTCTTTCAATTTAGAATGTGGAATTGTAGTGTAAAGTGTCGAAAAATCAAAGGCTTTGACCGAATGGACTCTACTAAAATGAGTGGATTTCAGATGTTCTAAAAGTTCCTTCGAATTCTTTAAAATCCACATCTGGTTGATTCCACTGCGAGAATATACTGTCGAACAATATTTTTGAAGCCCAGATTTGATTTCAGATAAAACTTTGGTGAGTAAGATCGATACAGATTTGGTAGAACAATTTGAGGAACCAGCGATGAAACGTTGTTTGTACGGATACTTGTGCATTTTAGGTATGCAGTATAAGTATGGTAAATCTAAATCTAATTTGTTAGTGTTGAAGCCAAAGGAAGCAAGAGCTGATTTGTGGTTATCTATTATTTCAGAGGCAGAAAGGTTTGTTGGGGTGTAAGTGGAATTTCCAGGTGTTGCATTTAAACCCAACTCTTTAACTAGACTGTCGAAATAGTACTTTTTGCAAGTAAATGTGTAATTATTTGAGGCTTTGTCCGCTGGTGTGATGACATAATGTTCTTGGAGGTAGGTGGGCTCTGTGATAACATCAGGGTCTTTAAATATAGGCACGAATCTGGTGTTCACAGTTGATTTTAATCGGTTAATTCTAGATAAAAGTAAACCCGCAGCTGCGTTAAGGTGCTCCACGCAATGACGTTAGAGAAAATTCCGCGAAACATTGTGTGACGTTATAAATGACGTCACATCAGTTATCGTATGCTAGGGATATTTCAAGGGATAAATTGTACTGGATCGATTTTCAATATTATTGAGCTTTCATCCTATTCCTTAAATCAACTCTAAATGTTCCCAGTATCTTATTTTCGAGAAGTAATGAAAGAATGCGTGTTTTTCTACAGTTTTGCACATCGGGTCATTGTAGGTCAAGCATGCGCAGTCTGAGTTCAGGGTTAAAGGGAAGCTTTGGATGAGAAACCGCTTTTAATTCACAGAGGGATCGCTGATTTTCAATTAGTAAATTAATATAAGGAATTGATAATGGTATCCTCATAAAGGAGCACAATTTTTATTTAGATTATTTGTTAGATATTGTCCATATTTAGCTAATTAATGGAGTTTTACTGATTTACCGGCTTTAAAATAATTATTTCTTATTCATTTTTATATTCATTTAGTTGTTGTTGCTGCCGGGGTTTGAGGGGGCGGGGTGGGAGGGTGCCAGCTCATGCACATTAATACAGTATATTCTCAAGCATTATTTTTTAAAAATATATATAATAGATATCATTACGAATACGGTGCTTAAATACATTTGTCAATAAATGGCTATACGGCGGGCACCGTATACATAGCCGGTACAACAGAACAATATTGAGACCTCAGATACGGTCAACTTGTACTAGACTAAATCTAAGAACAAATGAAAATAATAATAAAACAAATTGTAATCAGCAAGAGATCGGGCGGGTTATAATTAGACTGAAACATGATTAACCTAGCCGGGAAAGAAACCCCCCCTCTCTCTCTCGTTTATTTATTCAAGTTTATATACATTTTTTTATTATGATTATTTTGTCACCGTTAGAGCTCTGCTCACGAAAACACTGTTACAGTAACAAGTTTACAATCAATTTTGTTTTAAAAATACAAAATTAGAAGACGGTCAGTATCGCGGTCTCAATAGTCCGCCGGGTTGGATTCAATACGAGGAAATATTGCATTGATACATAGATTTCAATATTTGATCAGCAGTAGTTTTATTGTCTATCGGCAACCTCTATCACCAGAGTTATTCCCTACCACAAACTTTCCCACAAAGAAAATATATTATGTTTTAACTTGAAAAACATACATACTAAAAGCGGATGCCCGAACGAGGCTTACCCTCCCGGGTCAGCCCCCCCCCCGGCCGGGCCTGCCTTCTTAATATATGTATATTACATTCTCATCGTTGTAAAAATAATACTAAAATAAAAAAAAACACACTTTACATTGTATCAGATATTAAAAACCCTTGTTATATTGTTGTTCACACGTATATGTTGCATGTTAACTAATGTTTTCCCGCTAAATTTCTATGACGTAATCCAGATCACCTGTGCGTTTAGGTCCCATCTGAAAATAGACTGATATAGGATAGTTGTAAAAATATGTAATTTGCAGGTGACTACCCTTGTACAATTTCTATATTTTTATACAGAATCTATAGAGGACACTTCGATTTACCAAGATTTTGCTGCGCATTTAATAGAAATTTTAGTAGTTGTGTAAAATGTGGATGTAAAGTCGAGTTTTGCAGTGTTTTTACCACTTGTTTTCCTTCTCGGTATCTTTTCTCCTCTTTATCGTTTTAAGTGTCACAATGCCCAGCACATTTCTTAATCTAAAGGATTTACTGAAGAAAACGATATAACATTTATATTATGTTTTGCTTATTTACCACTTGCAAAATTCAATTTAAAACCGAGACAACACCGTAGAGTTATATTTAGGGCTGTCACGTGACACAGGGGAATCCCCTGGTGAATTTTTTTTCTTAGCTACCAGACACCTACCAGATATTAAAAAGTACAGCTTTGAACTAAAGAAAGAACGTTTAAGCTGTAATTGAGGGTTGAATGCCAAGCACCGTAAAAATGGAATATTTTCAGCGCGACGTCAGCGTGGAGCACCTTAACGCAGCCGCGCCTGTGATGGATTTTATCCATTCGGAAAGGGTGTCGAGCTGTACATCCTCTTTCTTTGCCCATTATCTTGCATATTCCTCACAAGAGTCCATGATAATTTTGACATTTTGATTCCATGTTAAGGACATACTTTCCCTGCATTTGGGACCCTTTTTTTAACAATTCTCTCAACTTTTCGTTCTTGACTATATTAAGGTCACCTGTAATAACGTGTCCACAAGGAGAGTAGTTGAAATCCGATGAAGAACATTCGCAAGGAAGTGGATGTAGTGAGGGATTACTTAAATCAATACACTGCAAGAATCGTTTGTAATTGTAAATCTTAGATGCAACTGTTGGTGTGTAGCTATAGGAAATACAAGGAGTTTCTTTTCTTTTGAAATATGGTGGGATTTTTTCTGTGATTCAACATTTGACCAAGATTCAATTTATCAATACCTTTGCTTGCAAATCTTACTTTTGTATTCTCCTCTGACTTATCTGATCTAACTGCTTGAAATAAACGAAAAGTAGAAATGTCCAAGATTACTCCTTGTAGTCTGTATTCTGGGGAACGTGTATCGGTATATGTGAGGTCCTTTGTATATTCGTAGATTTCGTGTAACTTCCGTAAAGGAATAGAGTATAATTTAGTTCGAATATAATGCAGGCCTAGAGGCTTATTCAAAAATGGAACCAAGTCATCGAAGGAGAAACTATGTATCTCAGGCCTATTATATTTACGAATGCCATTACTTCGAGGTCTTCTTTGTGGTCTGTTGAATAAGCTAGTCACATTTACCGATTGACAACCGGGACTTGTTAAGTTTCCCAAGCTACTGATATTATCGTTGCACCCATAGGGCGCTGCAGTATTAAGATTTTTTATCCAGAACTCTTCTCTTTTGCGACGGAAAGGTGTGCTCAAATTGGGATTGTTTGTGGGGTGATATATTTTCTCCAGGATTCTGACTCTCATAGATAAAACAGAATGATCGGCCTGGTCAAAATGTCGATAAAGGAGTTGACTTCCTTTATTATTTATTTTTGACCGGTGTCCCGACATTCTGGTTCGGAGCTTACCTTTGGTTTCACCCACATACATGTAAATCAATCCACAAAGTGAGCACTCTACTCCGTAGACAACATTAGATGTCATACAGTTTAGGTTTTCAAAACTATGCGCGTTAAATGTTTGTTTTGTGAGATAACTTGAGAATGAAGTGTCTGTTATAAGGATGTTAAAAGTTTTGCAGTTCTTCGTGCCGCACTAAGAAATTGAGCGATCGCTTGGTTAAAATTTGTGCTCTTTTAGTATATCGACCACTTCAATCTTACAGGGCTTGAATTTAATATACCCATCTGCATGTTTATACCAAAACTCATGGTTGTTACTTACTACAAATGTCTCATCTCTAATGTCATGTAAGCTTATTCTAGGGACACCTTAGTTACCTGTTGCGTATGTGTCCGTAGACGCAACAGGTTGGGGCCTTTTTATAGTGGGTGACGCCCCAGCCACTTTGTAGGTCTCTTGAGTTCTATCCATTAAGCTTGACTGTTCGATAAGTGCCCTCGGGGACAATTTGTCCACCACCAGTGACACATGAACAGTGGTAAAAATGACAAATATGGATAATGACCATATCCCTGTATACAGCACAAAATCGACAATTCAGAAAATCAGAAACCGAAGGCATACAAAATCAGGATAAAACAGGAACCAAAGCAAACAAACAAAAACCTCCACCTCATGAAAAGAAGCGAACTCCCGATATGGGAGTGAGACCAGGTGCCCAGGAAGAGTAAGCATCTCCTGCTTGCATGCAACACCCGCCGCTTCTATTCGGTAGAACTGTCACATCCGGTTACTTCCATTTCGGAAGACATAGAGTACAATCTTTGCTTGGATGGTTCAAATGGTCTATGACAGAATATCATCCACCATTCTGGAGAGCGGGACATCATAGTGTATGACGAGTTCCCCATATCGACCGTAGAACTTCCTTAGTGACGATGTTAGTCGGTCACAAACATATCCCTGACTGAGAAGCTTTGCTGAAAGTCGCCTAGCTCTCAGAACAAAATCTGTTTATTTGGTACTTGCTCTGGCATAGCGTATCAACTGAGATATGAACACGCCACACGATGAAGGGATGTTGCTACTCAGAAAAGGAAAGTTGTAATGCTGAAATTGAAGTCGTCACGTTTGTCATAGAGTGAGGTGTTCATGTGACCATCAGTGTCGTAGGACAACATTATGTCCAAATAGGATGCTGAATTATTTGCCTCTGTAGTTTCTTTGACTTCAAGCTCCGAAGGATAGATACTGCTCAGGTAATCCGCGAATTTTGGATTATTGATGGACAACACATCGTCTATGTATCTGTAAGTGAAGTTGAAGTCAGAAGCGAAGTATCTTTTCCCTCCAGAGACCAAAGATTGAATGAATTCAGCTTCGTACGAGTAAAGGAAAATGTCGGTAAGGAGTGGAGCACAAATCGTCTCCATTGGAATTCCGACAATTTGCTGGAAGACCTTTCCTCCAAACACCACAAAAATGTTGTCGATCAGAAAGTTTAACATCAAAATAATATGTTTCAGTGTACTTATTTTCAGAATTTTCTTTTACAAAGTAGGTTTTGTCATAGTTAATAACAATAAATCTGTATTTGCGATTACCGTTCTTACTAGTAAACGCATTACTTATAATTTTTGCGAGTCTCTCTTTCAATTTAGAATGTGGAATTGTAGTGCAAAGTGTCGGAAAATCAAAGGCTTTGATCGAATGGACTCTGCTAAAATTAGTGGATTTCAGATGTTCTAAAAGTTCCGTCGAATTCTTTAAAATCCACATCTGGTTGATTCCACTGCGAGAATATACTGTCGAACAATACTTTTGAAGCCCAGATTTGATTTCAAGCTCCGCTTGTAGTCGCCATAGCACTTTCTATATAGACAGAACCTTAGACAGTGCATGTATTTAATATATTTTTATTTTCTTGCGTGAACATCGACGGCGGGTGCGGCTAGCCAACAGGGGATGCTTACTCCTCCCGGGCACCTGATCCCACCTCTAGCTTGCTAGGGGTCCGTCGATGCTCAATTTGGTGCTCTATTGTGAGTGCTGTTGAGATTATCGTCAGGATCTTCTTTAACTCATTCAGATAAAACTTTGGTGAGTAAGATCGATACAGATTTGGTAGAACAATTTGAGGAACCAGCGATGAAACGTTGTTTGTACGGATTCTTGTGCATTTTAGGTATGCAGTATAAGTATGGTAAATCTAAATCTAATTTGTTAGTGTTGAAGCCAAAGGAAGCAAGAGCTGATTTGTGGTTATCTATTATATCAGGCAGAAAGGTTTGTTGGGGTGTAAGTGGAAATTCCAGGTGTCACATTTAAACCCAACTCTTTAACTAGACTGTCGAAATAGTACTTTTTGCAAGTAAATATGTAATTATTTGAGGCTTTGTCCGCTGGTGTGATGACATAATGTTCTTGGAGGTAGGTGAGCTCTGTTATAACATCAGGGTCTTTAAATATAGACACGAATCTGGTGTTCACAGTTGATTTTAATCGGTTAATTCTAGATAAAAGTAATGCTGTGATGGATTTTATCCATTCGGAAAGGGTGTCGAGCTGTACATCCTCTTTCTTTGCCCATTGTCTTGCATATTCCTCACAAGAGTCCATGATAATTTTGACATTTTGATTCAATGTTAAGGACATACTTTCTCTGTATTTGGGACCCTTTTTTAACAATTCTCTCAACTTGTCGTTCTCGACTATACTAAGGTCACCGGTAATAACGTGTCCACAAGGAGAGTAGTTGAAATCCGATGAAGAACATTCCCAAGGATGTGGATGTAGTGAGGGACTACTTAAATCAATACACTGCAAGAATCGTTTGTAATTGTAAATCTTAGATGCAACTGTTGGTGTGTAGCTATAGGAAATACAAGGAGTTTCTTTTCTTTTGAAATATGGTGGGATTTTTTCTGTGACAGTTTTGTGATTCAAAATTTGACCAAGATTCAATTTATCAATACCTTTGTTTGCAAATCTTACTTTAATGAAAGGACGGTTTGTTTTCTCCTCTGACTTATCTGATCTAACTGCTTGAAAAAACGAAAAGTAGAAATGTCCAAGATTACTCCTTGTAGTCTGTATTCTAGGGAACGTGTATTTAAAAATAAACAATATAGATATGCAATAGTTTAAAATCAAGGATTAAAATTAATAACACATATTTTACCTGTGGTTATATTTTCTAAATCTTTCAGGATTTTCTGAGCATCAAGGAACGAGAGTGACGCATAATGGATCTGTCTGGCCAGAGATGTCAGGTTATCATTGATACTGCCTATCTGTAGTTGACTTGTATTCCTTAACGTGTTCACGTTGGTAACAAGATCTTGAACAATTACTTGAAACGCTCCATAGTTCTGGTTCCCTTTTTCATCAGCTTCCTTTAGATTGTCGATTTCGGCTGAGTTATTATCACGAGATAATTTTAGTTCGTCATGGAGTGTTTGATTTTCTTTCTTCAAAACTTGAATATTTGCTTCCATCAATGTCATTTTGTGTTGCTGGTCTTGTGCTGTCCTAATTAAATACACAATTTCCTTTTGTTGCGTATTAATCGTAGTATTCATTGATGTTTCTACTTGTTTCTGTACTTGTATTGTGGCATTCATTGTCCTTAGTTCCCGTTGATAATCTTGATTGGAGGCATTTATTTTCTGTTGTTTTCTGTTGTTGAGCATAGATCGTAGAATTCATTGACCTCATTTCCACCTGTTGTGCTTGTATTGTAGAATTCATTGACCTCATTTCCACTTGTTGCGCTTGTATTGTAGCATTCATTGACTTCATCTTCTCATCTTTGTCGATCTGTGTGGATATCAAAGAGGTGTTCAAACTAATTACCAAATTCCTTAGCATTGTTAAGTCCTTCTTAATGTCCATGACCTCCTGTTGGTTTCCACTATTTGTTACGTTAATTGCTGTAGCCATAGGCAGAAGGACAACACAGAGTAAAACAAGGAAACGAGACATTTTGACTTAGGATACAAAAGTATGGTTGTGTACTTAATGCTGAACAAATCTATTTAGAATGTCTGTCCTATCAGATTTTCACCGTAACGTTACAAATATTTTATCTGCAAAATTGCACATGACATAGGTTTGTAAATACGATGATAAGATATATTGACATATATTATACAAAGTCAAGTACATTATGTATCAGATATAGATCAGTTGGCTTTGGCGGATTATCATAACATACCATTTGTAAGATAACTAAGGCACACAAATATACAACATGTACTTAGATGATGATATTGAATTTGAAGATGTTCAACATTCGTACTACTTGGTGAGTGTCACTGCTTGAGGACCAGGAGTCCCCGAGGGCACACGTACCCAAGTTCGATCAACTTCAATTGATCATTTCTTCAACGCATTTGAAAATTTCTGTTATCAAAATTTATTGAAATTTATAAAACGTTGGTCTTGTAGCATCATATCCCACCCTTCCTGATACGTCTTTCGGGACATTTATGGACATAATAACTTTAACACTCTTTGGTCATATTTCATTGTTTAAATTGAAGATCACTGACGAGGGATAAGTACCTGAAACGTGCATGTCTGTTCCATGCTGCAGATTTTTCTGTTTATAAATGATGCTTTTGCATTTAAAGCGTTTAACATTAAAACGATTTGAATGACCAATCGGCAGCTGTGACTGAGTTTATTGTCTCATGTGATGGCACGCTAAGGGCCATTGGAAATGCGGCTAACCACTGCACTACAACAATGCCATCTCCATTCATAGCTTGAAGTCAAAGAAACTACAGAGACAAATAATTTGGCATCCTATTTGGACATAACACTGTCCTACGACACTGATGGTAATAGGAACACCTCGCTCAATAACAGACGTGACGACTTCACTTTCTGCATCAAAAACTTTCCTTTCTTGAGAAGCAACATCCCTTCATCGCATGATGATTGATAACTAGAATAAGGATCAGAAAGTTTACTTGAAGTCATCGCATGCCTCTGGCGTGTTCATACATCAATTGATAAGTTATGCCAGAGCAAGTACCAGATTTTGGTCTGAGAGCTAGGCGTCTTTCAGGTAACCTTTTCAGTCAAGGGTACATATGTGTTGGACTAATATATTCACTGAGGACGTTCTACGGTCGACGCGGGGAACTCGTCATACACTATGATGTCCCATTGTCCAGTGGAAGTAACCGGGATGTGATATTTCTATCAAATTGAAGCGACGGGTGTAACATGCAAGCAGGAGATGCTGACTCTTTCTGGGCACCTGATCTCACTCACATATTTGGATTTCACTTCTATTTATGTGGTGGAGGTTTTTGTTTGTTTGCTTTGGTTCTTTTTTTGATTGTTGATCTTCTCCTCATCGCATGTGAAAAGTTCTGTTAACAATTTTTTTTAAATATCTAAAACGTGGGTCCTGTAGCATCTTTCCCAACCATCCTGTTACGTCTTTCGGTAAATGTTTCAGCATAATAATTTTCAAACTATATGGCAATATTACATTGTTTAAATTGAGGATCATTGACACCTACATGTCTTGTGCATGCTGGAAATTTATCGGTTCTTAAATTATGCTATTGAATTTAAAGATGTTTAACATTCGTACCACTTAAGGTATCTGTTGTACAATTGAGTCATTTTACATAGCGTTTAAATCATCTCCATTGTAAAGTATGGAAAATTTTATGCCTGGTAAGGTACTATAAACTATATATTTTCTGAAAGGTAATGATGCCCTGAGTTCAGATATAAGACTACCAGGTCTTAAAAATCAGAGGGGAAAAACTCTTGTACAACTTTGTTATTTTGCATATGTTATATAGAGAAAATAGACAATTTAAATGCTTCATAAGTTATTCCCCTTTGTTTTTCTGGCCCCAAAATTATTATTTCTGAGCAGTGGGTTTTATAACCTTTCAGAAAATATATAGTTTATAGTACCTTACCAGGCTTGGAAAAATGCCCTATTGTACATCGGATACCTTAATTGGTGAGTGTCACGGCTGGTGGGCCAGTAGTACATGAGAGCACATGTAGCCAAGTTCGATCAACTACGGTTGATCGTCTCTTCAACGCATGTGAAAAGTTTTGTTATCAAAATTTCTTAAAATTTCTAAAACGTGGGGCCTGTAGCATCATATCCCATCCATCCTGCTACGTCTTCCGGTAAATGTTTTAGCAGAATAATTTTTACACTATTTCGCAATGACATTGTTTATAATGAGGATCACTGACGAGGGTTGAGTACCAGAAACGCGCATGTCTGATCAATGCTGAAGATCTATCTGTTCTTAAATGAAGCTATTTAATCTGAAGACGTTTAACATTTGTATGCCTTCGGTTTATGATTTTCTGATTTTTTTTTTCAATTTTGTACTGTGTATTGGACTTGTCATTCCATTCAAAACTGTAATCGAATTTAAAGGAGGTTAACATCTTAGCACGCAAGACGGATTGCCTTTCCAAACAGATATTCAGTAGAACATCAATTCATTTGAATCTTATTTTTTTTAATAACTGAAGAAGAAGACTTCTCTTTCATAAAGATATGTATTTATATTTGAATCGTGGATTTTCCGAAAGATACTTTCATATTTGTAAATCCCCGCGTAGGATCGAAATGTATGGTGTTGTGATTCCTTAAACAGTTTTCGTTTGGTATTTTTTGATTTACTAAGTTAAACTTTACAAAACGGATGAGTCGTTTCAGAAGGACAAACGTCTTCAAATTCAAAAGCATCATTTCAGAACAGATTAATTTGCAGCATTGACTAGACATGCACGTTTCGGGTACTTAACCCTCGTCAGTGATCCTCGATCTTAACAATTTTGTATGGCCAAAGACACCGTGGGATATCACGTGATACACAGATGATATGCTCCACGGGGATCCCCTTTGATTGAACCAAGTTAATACTGTCTAAATCTACTTTATATGAATTTATTTCAGGCCTATCATATGGTCATTATTATCAATTAAATGATGGTCATTTATTCTGATCAAGAATAGACTTGTATTCGGAGAACGCTTAAACAGAAATTTTTCAATGCTCGCCAAGTGTTCTCCAAATATTGATAAAAATGACCAACTTGTAAACGCATTACCTATAATTTTTGCGAGTCTTTCTTTCAATTTAGAATGTGGAATTGTAGTGTAAAGTGTCGAAAAATCAAAGGCTTTGATCGAATCGACTTTACTAAAATGAGTTCTACGGTCGACGCGGGGAACTCGTCATACACTATGATTTCCAATTGTCCAGAATTGTGGATCATATTCTGTCTTACACATTTTAATCATCAAACCACAAAATATACCTGAATCTTCCGAAATGGAAGTAACCGGATGTGACGGGTGTTGCATGCAAGCAGGATATGCTGACTCTTCCTGGGCACCTGGTCTCACTCACATATTGGGGGTTCACTTCTTTTTATGTGGTGGAGATTTTTGTTTGTTTGCTTCGGTTCTTGTTTAATCTTACTTTTTGATTGTTGATCGTCTCTTCAACTCATGTGAAAAGTTCTGTTATAAAAATCTCTTAAAATATCTAAAACTTGGGTCCTTTAGCATCATATCCCACCCATCCTGCTACGTATTTCGGTAATGTATCAGCATAATAATTTTCATACTATTTGGCAATATTACATTGTTTAAATTGAGGATCACTGACGAGGGTAAAGTAACCGAAACGTGCATGTCTTTTAGGGAAGAGTCAGGTAAAACGGAGGGAATTCTATATTTCAATTTTGTGTAGGGTACATGCGAGCCTGTAAATAATTATGTTTCTGATGTTCTGATTGGACAATAATTACAAAAATGGTCTTTTTAGAATAGAAACATTTCTTGCTTTTTATTAATACAGAGAAAATTCCTGAAAACCAATTCATTAATATCTCAAAGCTGTAGAAATTATGCTATTTTAGGGGCAAAAATAACTGCTGCATTTAGTGCAGATGTTAGGGTGACCTTCAATTACACTTCCTGTCTTCTGGTTCTAATGTTAAAACGTTTTTATTCTGACATATTTTTGGCTCGCTAGCATTGACGGTTAATTTCATGTATAGATTGTAAGCATTGAAGTTGTAAATGTGAAATGCGACAAGATTTCGTTAACATTGCGGCCTATGGGAAAATGAATTACTGGACTCTCCCCTGTATTACATGCTAGAAATTTATCTGTTCTTAAATGATGCTATTTAATCTTAAGACGTTTAACATTTGTATGCCTTTGGGTTATTATTTTCATAATTTTCTCGATTTTGTACTGTGTATGGGACTTGTAATTCCATTCAAAATTGTTGTCGAAGTTAAAGGAGGTTAACACCATCCCTCCAATGCTATGTTGAACATAGATTTTATTTGGATATGTTACTGAATAGATCCTACAAATTATAAAGCAATTGTACAAATCTTAATTAAAAAAAGAGGGCGCTACTGAAATGAATTTTGGTCGCTCCGCTGTAAGCATCACTGATGAGAATTTAATATTCAAAACACGTTAAAACTTTGTGGTGCAGAAAAATTGGTTTGAAATTTTCTTCATGAATGTATAGAGTTGGAACACTTCCGTATTATTGCATACACAGTGGACAACTTTTACACAGTACATGTAATTTGCTCCATGGTTTGTAATCTTTATAATTTGTCTATTTTTATCGTGGAAGTCCGAAACATGGGAGCAATTGTCAATATTGAAATATATGTCCTATATTACCAATTTCGTTGTTCTAGACACCTGTTTCGGACAGTAGTTGGCAAAAGTCTGGGCAGGCAGCAGAAACAGGTAAAGCCCTGGCAAAAAAGAGCATGTCACTCCGAGGTCATATTCTTCAGAGTCGAGCTTTGCCTTTTTCCCTTTTATACTTAGAATTATCTATGACTGCATTTATTTCATTACTACTATTATTGTATCTCAGCCGTTTTATTTTACTCATCTACATTTCAAGTAAGGTAACTAGGTCAATTTAAAGTATGTCCACAATGGACAAATTTGCATGAAAGTCGCACAGCAGACATAAGACTTTCGCACGGCAGTCTTGTGTGTCGTACCATGCCTGCACGATCACTTGCAAACAATAATAATTGTCGTACGGTAGTTGCACGGCTGCCTTACGACAGCCCTATTAGTTCGTTTGTCTGCTGCACACGACTTGCTTGCGACAGACGATAATTTTTGAAGCTGCAATCATCGTACGGCCTCTACGGCAGACGCATGACCTTTGCACGACTGCTGCATGACCACTTTGACCTCTGCGATCTGTCTGCGTCAATCAAGCTGTCAAAACTCGTAGGACCAAAAAATCGTAAGACTGATGTGAAACGGGCTTTACGAGTATGAAAAACATTGCAAGTACATTTATCACATGAACCGTAACAAAACACAAATTGAGACACTTATTTTATATATGAATGACAAATATGGAAAAAAACATATCCCTATCAAGAAGTACAAAATCGTTAATAAAAAAATAATCTAACCAAGGGCATACAAAACCAGGATAAAACCAGAACCAAAGCAATTCAATCAATATTAGTATTTTAACAATGTCATTTTCATGGGTTGAAAAGTTGACGTAATTTTTGTGTTAAGAGGGTATGAGCGTGAACAAATCAAACGTAAACCGTATCGATGTCGTAAAGAAAACAAAATCTGAAAACTTATTGAACTAATGGTTGAAACAGGGGATGCTTACTCCTCCTGGGCACCTGGTCCCACCTCTAGTTTGCTGGGGGTCCGTCGATGTTCCATTTGGTGCTCTATTGTGAGTGCTGTTGAGATTATCGTCAGGATCTTCTTTAACTCATTTGTGTCACACTTATGTCCTTTGCCGTGTGGAGCTCGTAAAAACGTTCCCCGCAAGGGGTTTGACAGTAAGTGTTTTGAATATTGTTCCCTGACATGGTCGCCATAGCACTTTCTATATAGACTTACATCATACAGTGCATGTGTTTCAGACATAGTTTTCATTTTCTTGCATGAACATCGACGGCGGGTGCGGCTAGCCAACAGGGGATGCTTACTCCTCCCGGGCACCTGGTCCCACCTCTAGCTTGCTGGGGGTCCGTCGATGTTCCATTTGGTGCTCTATTGTGAGTGCTGTTGAGATTATCGTTAGGATCTTCTTTAACTCATTTGAATATACCTCTAGATTGAAGAGCAATGTATTTCGAATGACAGGCAATATATATCCTTGTTTACATCTAAAGTACGCTTCTATCACGACATCGTTTAACCTTTGGCATATAGTTTACGTCATCAACGGGAGTTTATTTGACGTCATACTGAATTATGACGTTGTAATATTTTTCCGCGAATCATTATGAAAGGGCTTTGTGCTTGTTCTTTAGAAGTCCGGTAATTCAATTTGTCTTATATCATTTCACACCATGACAACTTTACGGAGCGGAATGATTAATTTTGATTGCGATTGAATTGAGTAAGTTAATACTTCAAATTTATTCTTGCATAAAAAAGACACAAATAAATTCAAAAGAATAATTATATTTTATAGTAAAAGTTGACGATGCGGCGTTACTGAACACGCAATTTACCTTAAATATTGAAAACATGTAAAACTAATATATCTTGAAAGTACTTTTCTTTCATTTACAAATGGTATGTGCTATAATGATTTAGCTAGAATTTATATCACGAGGCCTATCGATTAGTAGTTGTAATAAGTTGGCATGGCGATCGACTGTCAAATCATCAAAGGACCAAACATCACTTAAATGTACGTTGTAAAATAAATGGATCCAAAGGACTCCGTAAACACATCCCATTGTACGCCCTGTTGAAAAGGGAATTATTCTGTTTCAATTTTATGATATAACGACATTCATTGAAGAGAACATGTGCAGGAGATCAATGCAGAAGACAGGGTGTGCGTTTACTACCTTTCCTATCATACCGAACCCCCCCTCTTCTAATCCCAGTACTTAGTAAAATGAAACTAAAAATGTGCCTCAGCTAGCTTTAGACAAATTATTTCAAAGCAAACTTAATCAAGAGATTAAAAGATCCTTCGTATCGTTGTTCTACTAATGTTGCTTCATTTTTTTAATCTGGTACAATATGTACGAATGTCAAAACTACATGTACATGAATAAATAGATACGTGTAGCTGCCGCAAAATCAATTTTGAGAGAAATGATATACAGAAGAAGCATACAGATAGGAATCTAAAGCATCCTTTTTTCTCATTCACTGAGATTAACAGTATACATATACAATATCGCCGAGCCTTACCTAAAGTGAGCGTCACGATGTGCGCTACGTCACGTTACGTTGTCGGTGTTTAAAAGAGCTAAGTGTTGGGGGGAAATGAATAAGAAATTGATCAGAATATGACTCAAATTTTTAGTCTGAAGTCCAGATTATAAGAAATCTCAGATAAAATGTATAGATTTATAACAACTTTCCATTTTCAATCATAAACAACGGATGTATCATATCCAGAGGCTTGGTCAGAGGAAATCTAAGCCAAATATCTTTAAAACGGCTACACTCTTTTTTCTATAAATTATTTTTTTTATCTTTAGCATGTATCGCTAGATGATAAAAGAAAAATTTTATCAAAATTATATTATGCCAACTACTTCGAAAATTAATGTTTTTAAACTTTTCATACAATTTTTACTGTCAAAAATGGGATGGAATAAATGTCCTTCTCCAGCATGGTTACAATGGCAACAAAATATTTTTTTTCGAAAATGATAAATTTACTTCATTTGCTACGTCAATGGATAAAAATTTACTTCGTACTGTGTTATGTTGATTTTTAAAATAAAGTCCAAAGTTGGGACATTGTTTTAGAAAAAAATGTGCAGAGTTACCTCCCTTTTTATCGGTGTATAGGGGACAAGCGGCTACACTCTTTTTTTATGAAATATTGCAATCGATGAAGGAAGGAGTATTCTTTCATATGTAGACAATTATTTCAATTTCTATTATTCCCTGAAAATGCGGTTCACACTCATACCTCCTTAACAGATACCCAAATTGCACGCTCAGCAACGCGATTTCAAAGCTTAATATTTAGGTTTCAAAGCAGAAAGAATCCAAAAGATGAATTTATAGGTAGCGAAAATTGAAACAAAATCTTAAATGTATGCTCAAGTGCAAACTAAAGACAGGGCAATGTCATGTTAAGATATGTTATTTATGCGTCAAATTATGGTAAACTGAATGTATAAAAAAGTAGAGGACTCGATAGCACCACCAACAGCAATATCATCAGCAACAACAGCATCAACACAAAGAGCAACATCAACACCAAGAGTAACAACAACACCACCAACACAACAACACCAACACATCAACACCAACACAGCAGAACCAACACATCAACACCAACACAGCAGAACTAACACAGCAGAACCAACACAGCAGAACCAACACATCAACACCAACACATCAACACCAACACATCAACAACAACACATCAACACCAACGCATCAACACCAACACAGCAGAACTAACACAGCAGAACCAACACAGCAGAACCAACACATCAACACCAACACAGCAGAACCATCACAGAAGAACGAACACAGCCGAACCAACACAGGAGAACCAACATAACAGAACCAACACATCAACAACAACGCATCAACACCAACACCAACACAGCAGAACCAACACAGCAGAACCAACACATTAACACCACCACAGCAGAACCAATACATCAACACCAACAACAACACCAACACCAACAGCACCAACATGAACAGCAACACCAGTATAGCAACACCAACATCAACATTAACAGCAATACATTTAACCCCTCATAGGCTCTATGTGAAATCAGAGTAGAAAAGCACAACGAAAGGGCAAAAAACACAATAAACACCAAATACTTCATCAAAACATAAAGCACAATATACTACACGCAAACAAACGAGAACAACGGACAACCAATGCCCATGTAGGCCGGTCATCTGCCATGTTGGTAGCAAATGGTGTGGTTATCAAGATTTTGTGAGCATAATCCTCTCACTATTTCAGTTTCCCAGAGATTTAGAAGAATGTACAATTGTTGTCGACACAATCAAGACAGCAAAACAAATGGGTCCAAGTAAGACACAGATATAAAACATGACACTGGAACAGTCGGTGCTGTACTGGACCGTTTTCGAACGTCCTATGTTAAACAAAGGAGGGGATCTCCAACAACACCAGGTTGCAGCACCCACAGCAAAACCCCAAAACACCCAATGCAAAAACACAAAGCAATCAGGCACAGAAAGAGACGCATAAGAGACAAGGAACGCCAACGAACAACACAGAAACATCAAACAATTTAACAAACGTTAAATAATATTTATAGATAAAAGCATAGTAGATCGCAGGTAAACCATGTTAATTCATGTATGTTTTAATTGTAAACGGATTGTAAATAACGTTTTATACATAATCATCTTATTATTGAATACAAGTTATTTTTATTGAATATGAATATAAATCATACATCTTTCTATAGTAAACTGAATGTAATTCATGTTAATATTACTAATATATAGTATCTCATCATGATAAAACGAAATAAAGGCTTATTTAATTATTTCATATAAAATATACGATCTAGCAATAAAGATAAACTAAATTGATTAATTTCATTAATCGTCAAAATATGTCATCTTTTGCAATCATTTAATGATATAATGTATATAATATGGTATAATACATTCAATTTGGTATTGGATTTATTCCTTTTTCCACTAAGTTGTTACTTCCTACAAGAACCTCTCCATAACTGCTTTCTTATATTTTCCAACCAGAGAATGCCGTATAAGGATATCCATAACAGTATTTACCTGTGGCTGTCTCTATCCAGACGCGGTCACCGACATTTAGTGTTAGCAGTATGGTATTGCTGGCTACCTCTGCGTAACCATGGTTTTTTTCTTCACTGTATGACACGGACAGCTGGTTACCGTTATGAAATATGAAAGCATAACATCGTTGTGAGTCAGAACCAGACATGGTGGACCACGTGAAGACATAGGTACCAGGTGAGGAACAGGTAAATATACCTGTATTACTGTTGTAGGCTCTTCCTTTGTTTGTTATGACTTTATCATATACAATTTTCTTGCTATTGTAATTTGTCAAGCTAGATGAAGTCGATACAGTGAATGCATAGATTGTGTTTCTCTCTGTAAAACAAAAGCCATAGTTATAATCATTTGATGCCTTTGGAGCATTTAATAAAAACCCAAAATACTATGATTCAAAAGGGAGTTTCATATTTGATCAATAAAAGCGAAATTAACATAAGTTGAACATATGAATTGCGATGTAATGCATACGTACTCAATTTTATAAACAAAAGTATTTATGTACTTTTACCTAACTGAAGCTGACTTGTATTCCTTAATGTGTTCACGTTGGTAACCAGATCTTTAACGATGTGCTGAAAAACTCCATAGTTCTGGTTCCCTTTTTCATTCACATCTTTGAGATGCTCTATTTCGGCCGAGTTATTTTCACGTAGAAAGTCTTATTCTTTATGCAGTGTTTGATTCTCTTGCTCCAGTATCTGTAAAGTTGACTCCATTCTTGCCATCTTGTGTTGTTGATCTTTTATCGTCTTGTTTATTGATCGTTCTATCAGTTGTTGAGACTGGATTGTCAATTCCATACATGATATCTTTTGATGTTGGTCTTGTATTGTCTGTTGCTGTCCTTGTACCATACCTATCAAATGTGTAATTTCTTTTTGCTGCGCTTGAAGTGTAGCATTCATTTCTTTTTCTTTCTCTTCTTTGTCTATTTGTATGGATTGCAATGACGTGTTTAAAGTAGTAACCAAATCCCGTAGCATTGTTAAATCCATTATGATATCATTGATCTGATGCTGATTTCCACTTTTTGGATTGCTTATAGAATTGATTTGATTTGTAATAACCACAAAAAACAAGAACATAAAACACGACATTTTCAATACAAAAAGTAGATTGATCAACCTTAATAAAGACACAAAATAAATCTGTGCAAGCTAGAAATCCTACGAAACTATTTTTCAAACAGAATCAAATACTTGCACAATCATATTTTTGTAGCTAAGAAGATAAGAAAGTTTATGTATATAAAAGTGAATTAAAATATAGAAGTAAATGTGAAAGTTTGATAAGTTTATCTTGATTGAATCTTCAAATCAGAGACCGATCGATATTTTGCATGGGACATGACCTTTTATGAATGCAAATTCAATGTCCGTCGGACTCCTCAGGTGATAACATGCATGAACTTGCTACGGCCGACAGAACGTGGACTGTATTTGTATTTCGTAAGTCCTCTAATTTTAAATCCATTTACATATTAATCAAAGTGTTCCTGAAGCTCGTTAAAAGTTTCCAAGTGAAGGGTTTGACAGTAGATGTTGTAAAAAATATTCCCTCACATGGTCTCCATTATACCTCCTTGAACTCAGACAGTTTTATAAAATAAACTGTTTTCATTCGTGCATGAACATCGACGGCGGGTGCGGCTGGCCAAATTGGGATGCTTACTCTTCCCAGGCACCTGGTCCCACCTCTAGCTTGCTAGGGGGATCCGATATGGAACACCAGATAATTAGAGAGCTCTTCAATTAATTAAAGAGCTCTTGAATTTAATGTAAGAGCTCTTTAATTCTGTTATTGCGCCCTTTAATTCATTTACTGCCCTCATAAATACAATAAGAGAGCTCTTGAATTTGATTTAAGAGGTCTTTAATTCACATCATTAATTCAGCGCAATAAATGAATTAAATAGCTCTCTAATTTTATTATTGAGCGCAATTAATGAATTAAAGAGGGCAATAATTGTTTTATTGCTCTCAATAATACAATTAAAGGGCTCTTTAAATTCTTTAAATATGCGAAATAAAGACCTATTTAAAAGAATTAAAGAGGTTTTTGAAAGAATTGAAGGGCTCTTCAATTAATTACAGAGCTCTATAAAAGAATTTGAAGAGCTCTCTAATACAATTATAGGGCTCTTTCTTTCACACTACGCCGATATTTGTAATAAGAGAGTTCTTTAATTTAATTGAAGAGCTCTTCAATTGTTTTACAGAGCTCATTATTTCAATTAAAGAGCTATATAATTCTTTTAGAGAGCTCTTAAATCATAATATGGATATGTCCCTTTGAAGAGCTCTATAATACAATTAGAGAGCTCTCTAATACAATTGAAGAGCTCTCTAAAAGAATTACAGTGCTCTTTAATTGAATTAGAGAGCTCTGTAAAAGAATTATAGAGCTCTGTAGAAGAATTGGAGAGTTCTTTAATTAGAATTATCGGCGATGTACGAATTAAAGAGCTCTGAAATTGAATTAAAGAGCTCTTCAGTTCTTTTACAGAACTGTATTGTAAATTCAAGAGGTCCTTATTATTTTAAAGAACTCTTAGTCCAGCTGATTTGTGCAAATAAATGGATGAATTGTGCAAATTTTCAGGAAAGCATGAAACTTAGCACAATTGTTCTTTAGACCATTCTTTAGGATATTAGCTATGGACTAACCTCGATAAATCAAAATGACCGCTATTTTCAAGATAACCGCCATTTTTAGGAAAAATGATCAGTATTCGCTTGATAATTCAAATATTTTGACCGTTTAAGTTAGGATCAATTAGAATTATTTATGAAAATGGTGGAATCTGCATTTATGATATTTCAAATCATCAAGAGGTGAACATGAAGCGTGATCTGACGTTATATGACTTCAGACGTTACATTATTCGTTAGAAAAGTTTAACATTTATTTACATTACGTTACGTTACATAATTTTGGTATGATTCAGATTTCAGATTCTTTGGGTTTTTGATGTGACAAATGTTTGAAACGATATGCTACATGTTTCGCTCGCATATTTTAATCCATTGGTTACTTTCAAACTACTGAGATGAGTTTAATAAACAAAAGAGTCCCATTCGCGTCTCTTTTTCAGTGTTTTGCCTAGTTCCGTTGTATATCCCCTTGTTTCTCTGATAAAGTTGTGGACCCACTCCGCTATGCACCGTTTCGTCATTGATTTTTACAATGGATAGAGAAAAAAATAACAGACAACGAAACGTATAAAGTACTGTTTTTATCCCTATGAATCATACATAATGCATTTTGTAAATCCTAAATTAAGCTTTTGGAGTGACCATCCTTGCATCATATACATGTAGGTGTTTCTTTTTCCAAAGTTTTATATATTGGGATTGGTCTTACTTATCGAATTTAGGTGGTTTTGTAGTAAAACCGAATAGGAACAGCCCTTAGATAAATTAAAAGATTTTAATATTAGAATTTGAAAAAGGAAGCAAACTCTGTTGCAGCAACAAAAAATCCCCCAAACACCCAAAATTGAAAACACCAATGCAAAAGCAAAACAAGAGATAAAAAAGGAAAAGGAAGACGAAACACCAAAGACGATATCAAAACATTTCAAAATAAGACACAAGATTATAAGACATCAAAAGTATATAAATGTGATAGTCTACAATTTGTACTGAATCGTCTGTAAGCAACTTAGAACATTCAGAAAACAAGGTTTTTGCCTTATTCGATGGTAAAAGAACATGGTTCCCACTGGTATTTCTGTTATAACAGTTGTAAATATTGCATAAGTTATGCCAATAAAACTATAGACAATTAAATATTTTTATAATGATAGGTACTATCAAGTCCATTTGCTTTTATTGATCGCTATTTATGCTACATGTTTGTGTTCAATTTAAAGGACAAATAGTCCACCTTGTCTTTAAAAGTGCTTAATTTATTAAAAATGAATTGTCATTTTTAGAATTATTCCAAAACTTTGAAGTCTGTTTGATTAAAAACGTAAGCAAAAATATCCTTTTGAGACATTTATGAATCAGTAATGATATTTCAATATGACATAAAGTAAATAGCAAATATTTTTTTAACAAATATAGCGTCTGAAAAAGGGGGTGGGATGGTCATTCTCGATTACTTGACAGGATATTCATTTAAGATATCTACTTGTAGAATAATAACATCTATATAACAAGAATTCCACACAAATACGGTTATTCAGGACCTGAATATCGGAAAAATGACCATATTTCGCCACATTGTTTCATACATTTCCTGCAAAAGTCTCGATACTTCAAGCCAATCAATAAATTGTTTTGTTAGATTAAGTTTAAGTCCATTCTCGTTCGAAATGCTACGAAAGGAATAAAGGAGCATAGTAAAGTGGCCATCTAAAAATCGACTTCGCCATAATTAAATTTTGTCATTTTTAGAGCGTTAAATATCTATATTTTGAGAAATCTAGATATAAGAAGGTACTCTTCGCTTTCTAAAACATTGTAAATTAAGCATACATATCATGTTAACTGCCGATTTTGTCAATGTTTCACGAAAAGTAGCATAATTCTTGATGATTTTCATTGAGATAACATCGAGCGGATTGTGAACAACTTTTTCCTTTTGCATGCATGTAAAGACGTTAAAAAGTAATAACGTATCATAATATAAAAGTTGTTTAGAAGCCCGCTCGGTACTAGCTTATAGGAAGTTTGTCGAAAATGAGCCCCAAATTGACGTTTTTACAGAAATTTGGCAAAATATACCATTTTAAAGCCCAAATTCTAAGAAATTGAGAAAGGAAATTAAATGTTATGTATCATCTCTTGTCTACATTGTAGAAAAGATATTGGTAAAAATTCATTACTTCATGCACAAATAGGATTTTGCCATAAAAGGGGGCCGCTTTGTTATATAAACCATAGATAGTCCTTTTACTCAGGTCATTGTTACCTTATAAAACGTCCCAATATTTTTTTTCGTGTCTACGGGGGTGACCATATTTTCGATTTCGTTGATAAGTAGCCTATTTACAGCCCCTACCAGTCGAAAGTTTAACGCCGAGATGACGAAATTTTGAAAGCTGAATTCGAAAGTTTCGTTAACTATTCGTCAGCGATTTTTTGAAAGCTACTGAGATGACGAAATTTTGAAAGCTCTTAAAAGCTTTCGAAAAATCGCTGACGAAAATTTCGTTAACTAATTTTAGTTAACGAAAAATTTGAAAGCTATGAGCTTTCAAATTTTCGTCATCTCGGAGCTTTCAAAATATTCGAAAGCAATCGCTGACGAAATTTTGAAAGCAATCGCTGACGAAAAATTTGAAGGCTATCGCTGACGAAAGTTTTGAAAGCTATCGCTGACGAAAATTTTGAAAGCTATCGCTGACGAAAATTTTGAAAGCTTTTTGAACGCTCGGGTGCCATATTGTTTTTGGATGGCTGCAGCACGCCTCGGGTGGATTCCTCTACACAGTTTAGAGGATGAAAGAAGCCGTGGCGTGGCACTTTAAAAATTCACCGATTGTGAAATATCTTTCAAAAAGCTTCCGACAGTCACAGTCAGAGAGGCCAGGGTTTCACTGGATATAAATTCCCCTCATTTAGTCAGAATTTGGCCGGTCAGTTGTAAATTATCTGGTATATACATTTGTATATACATTTAGATTTAAGATGAAATGATATATACAATTAAAGATGGAATACCTTTACAGGTAATACAAATACAGGTAAATTCAGGTAACTAATTAGTGCAAAGTATACCCTTTTGATGGCCCCATTCACCCCGGATTAACATACTAGTGTTATTTTAACCAAGTAGGTGAATGGGGAACACACCGATCTGGGAAACACGGAATCTTCAAATAAACTTATAAAAATAAACAAGATACAATATTTAATTTAATCCAGGAATATATATTTTCATAATTTAATCTGAATAAACATAATAATCAATACTATTTCATCAAGCAAATTATGAAGATGATTGCTTTGATTCGGCCATCTTGGTTTTCTTGATACAAAATAGCTTACGAGAAAAGCTTTCGAAAATTTTGAAAGCTAGTTAACGAAATTTTCGTCAGCGATTAGCTTTCAAAAATTTTGAAAGCTATAGTTAACGAAATTTTCGTCAGCGATTAGCTTTCAAAAATTTTGAAAGCTATAGCTGACGAAATTTCGTTAACTATAGCTTTCAAATTTCTTGAAAGCTAATCGCTGGCGAAATTTCGTTAACTATAGCTTTCAAAATTTTTGAAAGCTATCGCTGACGAAAATTTTGAAAGCTAGGGAATCGCTGACGAAAATTAGTTAACGAAAAATCGCTGACGAAATTTCGTCATCTCTTGAGTATTCAATAATTTTGAAAGCAATCGCTGACGAAATTTTGAAAGCTAAGCTTTCAAAAAGCTTTCAATTCGTTTATGAATTGAAAGCGAATATTAAACTTTCGACTGGTCGGGGCTGTACATACAAAGGCATAATTAAAACTATGATTTTCGTTGAAGGAAATATTTTGTCATCACTACTTCTAAGAAATCACAACAAATAAGATGTTTTTTTTTTTTTTTACAAATAAGATGTTTTAATTGATTATTATTTTGAGACAAAAAAAAAAGGAAGTTAACGTCTAAAATTCAGATTTTTGTTTCCTCTTTCCAATTTTGAGATATTTTTCTTCGCAATTTGAGAGCATGACATTTTACAATATACCTAAATATGACTGCCTCGTTGGTATTTATTATGATATAAAAACAAACTTCATATTACCGATAACCAAAGACAAACCATTTGTTATGAAAAGGCGAAATTTGGTCACCGGCGAAGTATGGTTTCTTGCTCTTTATGATTACAACTAACGGTCACTAAGTAAACGTAACAATAGTCACGAATTACTAAGAATTTGATAAACAAACCTTAAAACACACAAACGGGCATTTTATACGCTCTCTTTTGGTTCCAATTTCAACTTTTGACGACTTGCAACAGTGACGATAGAAAACATCCAAAGTTTCTTCATACAGAGAAAGATAACGTTACGTCATATGATGCAATATATCCGTGATCACGGTTCATGTTGACCTCTATATGACAAAAATATCATAAATGGAGAATCTAACATTTTCTAGAATAAGTTTGACTTCATCGTAGCATAAACGGTATACAAGGGGTTACGTATCAAGTGAAAAATGAGATTTTTTCTTGAAAATGGCAGCCATCTTTTAAAACAGAAGTCATTTTTGATTATATCTAATATTATTAAGTATGGCCTTAAGAACAATTGTGCCAAGTTTCATGCTTTCCTGAACATTTGCACAATTATTTCACCGTTCAGCCGGACTATCTGTAAAAGAATTGAAGAACTCTCTAATTGGTTCGATTTATTTTAAAATTAGGTCCTAGAGAGAAAATTGATTGTAATATCTTGGAATCATTAAATATGCTAAACATCAGTCAAAGAGTGACACAATTAAGGCTGCATCATGTATTTAACATCCGCAATGAGAACTGCCCTAGTTACATGCTAAACGGTTTCACGTGCACCCTTGTATCTGAACAGAGTAGATATGCTACAAGATCATGCAGTTCTAAGAATTATATAGTGCCAAACAACAATTACTGCAGTCCATGTACTTTTTGGCCGGATTGCAAAGCAATTCCGGTCTATGGATTGACGATGTCCGTCTGTCCGTCCGTCCGTCAGTCCGTCTGCCGTCAACATTTTGGTTCGGTTTCTGGTTGAGGCAAATTCTAAGGAACTATATGCAGTAGAAACTTGATATTATACATGATGGTTGCCCATGACAAGACCTTTCAATTTATGCCGTAACATTTGACCTAGTGACCTTGACCTTGGACTTTGACCTAGTTAAAGATTTTGGTTAAAGTTTCTGGTTTAAGCAAAATCTAAGGAAATGTTAGGGTACATCGGTAAGCCATTTTGTTATGAAATGATCATACATGTATAAATTTAAGTTGTTAAAAACTCGTGAGCGAAAACGAAAGTCAGTGAATGTTTTTTTAATTGTTACAAAAAAATTTTCATTATTTTATTATCAATTACGATCTCCATTGCGTAATATTCATCTATTCAAAATCAAAATTAAAAATTCCCCTTTACCCTGTTTTGTCCTGATTTTGTATGCCTTCGGTTTCTGATTTTCTGAATTATCGATTTTGTGCTGTGTGCAGGGATATGGTCATTATCCATATTTGTCATGTAGTTGTACCTACATAAAGGTGGAATAAAGGAAAGGGGATGATCTCCAGCATGACCACGCTCCACTCACCCAGCAAAACAAACCAACAAAAAATGGATACGTAAATGACACCAGACATAACTACAAACCACAAAAAATACACGACAATAATAACTAGAACATCATACAAGGCAATCGATACAGACGTACAGAAACATCAAACATCAATGACAACACATAAAAGGAAGGAGACCAATGTGCACACGGCGCCGACTTTTGACGGTCATCTGTAAGCAAATGGTCTGGTTATCCGGATTACGTGCGCATAACCCTCCCACTTAGTATCCGGATACACAGAGGTATCCATAGACGCACAATAGTTGTATAAACATAAAACTTCTCACTAACAGGTGACGTCACAAACAAGACAGTTACATGCAGCGGCCTTTTGAACACACATTCTATATTAAGGGATCTTAAAAAATTCTATGGCACGCTGTGCTCTGCTGGCTGAAGCGAGATCAAGATCAATCACCCGAGAGGTCTGACCAACTTTCAGATAGGACAGAAAATCAGGACCAAGTATTCTCTGGCGAGATTCAAACAAGGCCTGTCATGGAGTTCCGTCGTCACGGTTGGCCGATGTACAACGTAAGGAAAGACACTGGTACAAAACTGTAGATTGGTCCAGTAACATTGCTAGTGTTCTTTTCATGACGTCGGGAGCACCAACATCAATACCAAGAGCAACAACGACACCAGGAGCAACGCTAATACCAAGAACAACACCAACACATCAGAACCAACACCAACACATCAACACCAACACATCAGCACCAACTAATCAACACCAACACATCAGCACCAACACAGCAGAACCAACACAGCAGAACCAACACAGCAGAACCAACACAGCAGAACCAACACAGCAGAACCAACACAGTAAAACCAACAGTAACACCAACAGCAACGCAGCAACACGAACAACACCAACACGAACAGCAACACAAGTATAGCGACAGCAACACCGACACCAACTTTAACAGCAATACATTAAATCCTTCTTGGGCTCTATGTGAAATTAGAGTAGAAAAGCACAACGAAAAGGGCAAAAAGACACAGTAAACACCAAAACCTATATCAAAACACGAAGCACAAGATAATACACGCAAACCAACGAGACCAACGGACAATCATGTAGGACGGTCATCTGCCATGTTAGTAGTAAATGGTGTTCTTATCAAGCTTATGTGAGCATAACACTCTCACTATTTCGGTAACCCAGAGATTTCGAAGAATACACAATTGTTGTCTACACAAACAAGACAGCAAAACAAATGGGTCCGAGCAAAACACAGATATGTATCTACCCTTCAACGACTTTTGGCCACATTTTTCACGTTAATACGCTTCTGAATCAACCCTGCACAAAATTTTGAGCCGCTCATTTTGACAAAAGGAAAATAAAGCTCTGTATTGTAGATGGCGCCAGGATAATTCACTTTGGCTTTATTTAAACTGTTTGACATGAAGTACTACTGACGGGGATTAAAGTATCCCAAACACGTGTCTAGTACAACAAAATTGGTACTATAGAACATATATTTGCAGATCAAGTACCGAATATACGGATTTTGTTCTGAGAGCTAGGCGTCTTTCAGATAAGCTTCTCAGTCAGGGATATGTTTATGACCGACTTACATCGTCACTGAGGAAGTTCTTCGGTCGATATGGGGAACTCGTCATACACTATGATGTCCCACTCTCCAGAATGGTGGATGATATTCTTTCATAGACCATTTGAACCATCCAACCAAAGATTGTATTCTATGTCTTCCGAAATGGAAGTAACCAGATGTGACAGTTCTACCGAATTGAAGCGGCGGGTGTTGCATGCAAGCATGAGATGCTTACTCTTCCTTGGCACCTGGTCTCACTCCCATATCGGGAATTGGCTTCTTTTCATGTTGTGAAGGTTTTTGTTTGTTTGCTTTGGTTCCTGTTTTGTCCTGATTTTGTATGCCTTCGGTTTCTGATTTTCTGAATTATCCATTTTGTGCTGTGTGCAGGAGTATGGTCATTATCCATATTTGTCATGTAGTTGTACCTACGTAAAGGTGGAATAAGGGAAAGGGGATGATCTTCAGCATGACCACGCTCCACTCACCCAGCAAAACAAACCAACAAAAAATTGATACGTAAATGACACCAGACAAAACTACAAACCACAAAAAATACACGGCAATAATAACTAGCACATCATACAATGCAATCGATACAGACGTACAGAAACATCAAACATCAATGACAACACATAAAAGGAAGGAGACCAATGTGCATCCGGCGCCGACTTTGGACGGCCATCTGTAAGCAAATGGTCTGGTTATCCGGATTACGTGCGCATAACCCTCCCACTTAGTATCCGGATACACAGAGGTCTCCATAGACGCACAATTGTTGTATAAACATAAAACTTCTCACTGACAGGTGACGTCACAAACAAGACAGTTACATGCAGCGGCCTTTTGAACACACATTCTATATTAAGGGATCTTATTATTCTATGGCATGTGTATAGCAGTCTGTGCTCTGCTGGCTGAAGCGAGCTCAAGATCAATCACCCGAGAGGTCTGACCAACTTTCAGATAGGACAGAAAATCAGGACCAAGTCTTCTCTTGCGAGATTTAAACAAGGCCTGTCATGGAGTTCCGTCGTCACGGTTGGCCGATGTACGACGTAAGGAAAGACACTGGTACAAAACTGTAGATTGGTCCAGTAACATGCCTAGTGTTCTTTTGATGACGTTGGGAGCACCAACATCAATACCAAGAGCAACAACGACACCAGGGGCAACGCTAATACCAAGAGCAACACCAACACATCAGAACCAACACCAACACCAACACATCAACACCAACTTATCAACACCAACACATCAGCACCAACACAGCAGAACCAATACAGCAAAACCAACACAGTAAAACCAACAGTAACACCAACAGCAACGCAGCAACACGAACAACACCAACACGAACAGCAACACAAGTATAGCAACAGCAACACCAACATTAACAGCAATTCATTGAACCCTTCTTAGGCTCTATGTGAAATTAGAGTAGAAAAGCACAACGAAAAGGGCAAAAAGACACAGTGAACACCAAAACCTATATCAAAACACGAAGCACAAGATAATACACGCAAACCAACGAGACCAACGGACAATCATGTAGGACGGTCATCTGCCATGTTAGTAGTAAATGGTGTTCTTATCAAGCTTATGTGAGCATAACACTCTCACTATTTCGGTAATCCAGAGATTTCGAAGAATACACAATTGTTGTCTACACAAACAAGACAGAAAAACAAAAGGGTCCGAGCAAAACACAGATATATATCTACCCTTCAACGACTTTTGGCCACATTTTTCACGTTAATACGCTTCTGAATCAACCCTGCACCAAATTTTGAGCCGCTCATTTTGACAAAAGAAAAATAAAGCTCTGTATTGTAGATGGCGCCAGGATAATTCATTTTGGCTTTATTTAAACTGTTTGACATGAAGTACTACTGACGAGGATTAAAGTATCCGAATCACGTGTCTAGTACAACAAAATTGGTACTATAGAACATATATTTGCTAGATCAAGTACCGAATATACGGATTTTGTTCTGAGAGCTAGGCGTCTTTCAGATAAGCTTCTCAGTCAGGGATATGTTTGTGACCGACTAACATCGTCACTGAGGAAGTTCTACGGTCGATATGGGGAACTCGTCATACACTATGATGTCCCACTCTCCAGAATGGTGGATGATATTCTGTCAAAGACCATTTGAACCATCCAACCAAAGATTGTACTCTATGTCTTCCGAAATGGAAGTAACCAGATGTGACGTACAGTTCTACCGAATTGAAGCGGCGGGTGTTGCATGCAAGCATGAGATGCTTACTCTTCCTTGGCACCTGGTCTCACTCCCATGTCGGGAATTGGCTTCTTTTCATGTTGTGAAGGTTTTTGTTTGTTTGCTTTGGTTCCTGTTTTGTCCTGATTTTGTATGCCTTCGGTTTCTGATTTTCTGAATAATCGATTTTGTGCTGTATACAGGGATATGGTCATTATCCATATTTGTCATTTCAAAATTGACAATGTAAATGGATATAAAACATATGACATAGGAACAGTCGGTATTCTACTGTGTTTCGTACGTCCTTTGTTAAACAAGGGGATCTCCAACAACACCAGGTTGCAGCACCCACAGCAAAACCCCAAAACAACCAATGCAAAACACAAAGCAGACAAGCACAGAAAGAGACGCATAAGAGACAAGGAACGTCTACGAACAACACAGAAACATCAAACAATCTAACAAACGTTAAATCACATTTATAGATAAAAGCATGGAAGATCGCAGGTAAATCTTGTTTATGTATGTATGTTATAGCTAATATCTAATCATTGTAAACTGATTGTAAATAATGTTATGTACATGAACACCTTATCTTTAAATACGAGTTATTTTCATTGAATTATGGATGTAAATCATACATCTATATATTGTAAACTGAATGTAAATCATGTTAATGTTACTGTATCTTATCATAATAAAACGAATTAAAGGCTTATTTAATTATTTCATATAAAATATATGATATATCATGAATGTCAAAATGATTTGATTAATTTCATTATTCGAAAAAAAATTAGCTTTTGCAATCATTTAGTGATATAATGTACATAATATAGTATAATACAGTCAATTTGGAATTGGATTAATTGTACTTGGTCTATAAATAGCTCATTTCCCTTCTCCCACCACGCTGGTACATGTACTTGGTCTATAACTTGCTCATTTTCCTTCTCCCACCACGCTGGTACATGTACTTGGTCTATAAATAGCTCATTTTCCTTCTCCCACCACGCTGGTACATGTACTTGGTCTATAAATAGCTCATTTTCCTTCTCCCACCACGCTGGTACATGTACTTGCTACATGTGCCTCTCAACAACTGTCTCCTTATATTTTCCATCCAGAGAATGCCGTGAAAGGATACCCGTGACAGTATGTACCAGTCTCTGTCTTTATCCACACTTGGTCTCCGACAGTTAGTGTTAGCAGTATGGTATTGCTGGCTACCTCATAGGTACCACCGTTACCTTCAATACTGTGTGACAACAACAGCGGGTTACCGTTATGGTAGATGTAAGCTTTGCAGTATTGTGAGGCAGACCTAGACATGGTAGACCACGTGAAGACATAGGTACCAGATGAGGGACAGGTAAATATACCTGTATTACTGTTGTAGGCTCCTCCTATATTGGTGATAACTTTATCATACACTATTTTCTTGTTATTATAGTTGGACAAGTCAGATGAAGTTGATACAGTGAACGCGTAGCTTCTGTTTTTCTCTGTAACTGAAAAGCAAATCACTCTTTTATTTGCACAAAATAATTTTCATTTTTGAATTATTTTGAAAAAGTCTACGAATTTGACGAGTACTATGATATTCTTTATTTATTATGCCCCCCTTCGAAGAAGAGGGGACATATAAGCCCCCGTTCCACTGCAATCCCGCTGTACCTACGTTCATTCCCGACCTCGAAAATTGCCAGGTCGGGAGAGAACGGCTCTTAGTCGTATCTTGGTCTGGTACAGCGTATGTTGGTCCAAAATCGATCGGTATTAGAGCGGGCACGCTTTAGAGGTCGGGAAAAGTTTCCCGTATTCTTTCAACCGGTTGAAAGAATACGGGAAACTTTCCCGCTCTCTTTGTGGTCGTGAAATAGTCGGCGCTTGGTCGGGATAGTCGTGGGTACAGCCTAGGTTAATCGTGTCCTGGTCGGGAAAGAGCGTGGCTTGAGCGTGGTCTGATCGGCATTTAACTAAATCCCGCTCTCTTCGCGCATAAGATACGCTTTAATTACGCCCTGTTCCCGATCTTTACCCGTCTATTCTACGCTCTTACCACGATCTATTCACTACAGGTTCAATGTTTGCTGATCTTACCAAGACCTTTTCATGACCATCTAGCGACCTATTCACGCTTTATATGACCAAGTTACGACCAAACGACGCTTCAAATAGGATCTGTGCATATTTCATTCATTTTCTCGCACTGATATTGATTCGTTCAAAATACTTATTACCAAAATGTCGCGGCGACGATTCTTAGCTTTCCAATGCCACTTTTTAAGTAAGAAATTTTAAAAAAATTTTATCGCGACACTTTTGGGTAAGGCTTGGTCAAAACGAGAAATATAGGCTTCTTCTCGGTCGATACGATCATTGGATGAAAAATGAGATCAGTTTAAGTTAGAAATTATGTGTTGAGCGGGAATGCGTCGGGGATAGTCGGTAATAGATCGGAATTGCATCGGGAATAGATCGGGTTTTGGTCGGGAATAGATCGGAGTTTGATCGGATAGAACGGGACTTGGTCGGCAATATGATCGTGAGTAGAGCGGGTAAAGCGTGAGTAAGTCCGCAATGAAACGTGAATCGGTCATAAATTGATCGGGAATCGGTCGGGAATAGAGCGTGATTTCAAGGAAAAAATGAAAAGGTCGGGAAAGTTTTACCCGCTCTTGTAAAAATTTCGGTCGGGAATAGTCGTAGGTACAGCGGGATTGCAGTGGAACGGTGGCTATAGGTTTGCCGCTGTCGGTCGGTCGGTCGGTCCGCGACATCAGTTTCCGTTCAATATCTCTGGAATGGATTCACATATTGAAATGAAATTTTGTATACAGACACATCAAACAAAAATCTAGGTCAAGTTCATATTTGGGTCCGATCAACAAAATTTTGACAGAGTTATGCCCCTTGCATTTCGAAAAATACCAAAATTTCAGGGTTTCCGTTCAATATCTCTTGAATGGAGTTACATATTGAAATGAAATTTTGTATACAGACACATCAAATAAAAATCTAGGTCAAGTTCATATTTGGGTCCGATCAACAAAATTTTGACAGAGTTATGCCCCTTGCATTTCGAAAAATACCAAAATTTCAGGGTTTCCGTTCAATATCTCTTGAATGGAGTTACATATTGAAATGAAATTTTGTATACAGACACATCAAATGAAAATCTAGGTCAAGTTCTTATTTGGGTCTGATCGAAAAAATTTTGACAGAGTTATGCCCCTTGCACTTCGAAAAATACCAAAATTTCAGGGTTTCCGTTCAATATCTCTTGAATGGAGTTACATATTGAAATGAAATTTTGTATACAGACACATCAAATGAAAATCCAGGTCAAGTTCGTATTAAGGTCCGATCGAAAAAATTTTGACAGAGTTATGCCCCTTGCACTTCGAAAAAAACCAAAATTTCAGGGTTTCCGTTCAATATCTCTTGAGTGGAGTTACATATTGAAATGAAATTTTGTATATGGATACATCAAATGACAATCTAGGTCAAGTTCTTATTTGGGTCCAATCAACAAATTTTGACAGAGTTATGCCCCTTGCACTTCGAAAAAAACCAAAATTTCAGGGTTTCTGTTCAATATCTCTTGAGTGGAGTTACATATTGAAATGAAATTTTGTATATGGATACATCAAATGACAATCTAGGTTTAGTTCTTATTTGGGTCCAATCAACAAAATTTTGACAGAGTTATGCCCCTTGCACTTCGAAAAATACCAAAATTTCAGGGTTTCCGTTCAATATCTCTTGAGTGGAGTTACATATAAAAATGAAATTTTGTATACAGACACATCAAATGAAATCTAGGTCAAGTTCATATTTAGGTCCGATCAAAAAAATTTGGACAGGGTTATGCCCCTTGCACTTTGAAAAATACCAAAACTTCAGGGTTTCTGTTCAATATCTCTTGAGTGGAGTTACATATTGAAATGAAACTGTTACTTTATACCCCCATAGGTTGTATCAATGCAAGTATAAAGTTGTGACAGACTTTAATCACAGAAGGGGTAGGGGGGGCATTAATGTTTTACAAACATGACTTTTAACTTGTTTTACTTCATAATGAACGGTTTCAAGTTTTACAAAATAATAACCATTCGTTCTAAAGTGAAGTATTCATCATTGATCAATTATTATACCTATTTGATACATGCATGCACAATTAATAAAATGTCATTTTGAATAGTTTGTTGTTAATGAAAACTTGACATATTTTCGAAATGAAATGTTGTGCAATTTCATATCGGATTGCCTTTCCAAACATATATTCAGTAGACATGGTAGAACATCAAATTCAGTTGAATCCTATTTTTTTTTAATAACAATGTAAACGTCTTCAAATTGAATAGCATCATTTAAGAACAGATAAATTGGCAACGTGGACCAGACATGCACGTTTCGGGTACTTAACCCTCGTCAGTGATCCTCAAATCTAAACAATGTAATAAGCCAAAAAAAGTATGAAAGTTACTATGTCGAAAAAGCGTATCGAAAGACGTAGCAGGATGGGTGGGATATGATGCTACAGGACCCACTATTTAGAAATTTGAAGAAATTTTGATAACAGAAATTTAGAATGCGTTGAAGAAACGATCAACCGAAATTGATCGAACTTGGCTACATGTGCCCTCGGGGACTCCTGGTCCAGAAGACTATTTCTTTCATAGAGATGCGTATTTATGTTTGAATCGTGAATTTTCCGAAAGATTTTTTCATACTTTTTTAACTGTAGTTTTTTTTTTAAAAAGCCGAATTCATTTTGTTAAATCAAATACTAAAATGTTGTCTGCATAAACAAACTTAACAGGGCGTCGTCTCACTTTGATAAAGACATAGTAAAGGAACATGATATCACATGAATATATGTAATAACATATTTTACCTGACTGAAGATTGTGTATTTCTTGTCCCAGATTGTTTGTATGAGATGACATATTTCTCTTTGTTTCTGAAACAACAGAATTCAAGGAATGTTCATACATTACATCGACAAGATCCATTCAATAATCGTGATAATCTATTTTAATTTGGAGGAGTTTCCCTTACATAGATATCAAATTATCCGGATAAATTGTTATAAGAACATCTGTTTAAAAAAAGCATATAGCATGGGCTAAACGAATGATTCTTGTCATGCTGTAAACCCCCCCCCCCCCCAAAAAAAATCCTAGCTTTACAGGAATCGATATTTTCAAATGTTCCCAATGAGTTTTTAGGCTAAACTTCTTTGTGTGTCCAAATAAATGACGTCAAAAATTGTTTAAAACAAAGTGCTCGTATGCAGGTGCACATGTGTACGCGAATGTAGTTATCGTTACAAGAATATATAATCAATTTCAGAAGCATTATTTTAATCTATTTAGTAATAATTTACAATAAAGTAAAGGGCGTGTCTTTACTAAACGTGTGTTTTTGTGTCGTCTGCGAAGCACAGCGACACTTAGGGATCACTTTGTCCGTCTGTCCATCCGTCTGTCTGTCTGTCCATCTGTCTGTCACACTTGGGTGTCACCCCCATAACTTTTGATTGGTAAGTGATAGGGCTTTGATATTTCACATGTGTATTCCTTCTGACAAGACCTTTCTACACATATCATTTAATTTCCATTGGCATTTTCAAGAAACGAAGATTCTGATTGGCTGAGAAATTTTGTTGATACATCGATCAACACAATTTTTCACGGAAGTCTATTTATAGCACTATTTTTAGAACTGGGGGTTCCCTCAAACACGAATGAGCTCGTTGCTGAAAATACAATTTGTTGATGTTTGCTTATCATTTCTAGGGTACCATTTCTTTTCTACTTACTCAAAAATTAACAGTGCATGTAGAATTTGCTAAAACTGGTCCTTATTCCAAAGATATAGAGAGACGATCGTTCGCTGTTTTGGCAGACGTATCACTGCAAAACCTTCCGACTTACGAAATATAGTGCGGTGATTGATTGTTTTTAGAAAAAAAAAGAGTCTGTTTTCCAAAATTAAATGATGAGAAATGAATCTGATATTTTTTCTGTTGATGCAGGTATCACCCGAAAAATTGGACAGAAAACTTTTGCATCAACGCGCTACGCGCATTGATGCAGTTTTCTGTACAATTTTTCGGGTGATACCTGCATCAACAGAAAAAATATAAGATTCATTTCTTAAATCATAATTTTTGACCTTGTGACCTTGACCTAGATATTTGACCTACTTTTCTAAAAATCTAATATTGGCTATATCTCTTGATTGGTAAGTGATAGGGCTTTGATATTTCACATGTGTATTCCTTGTGACAAGACCTTTCTACACATATCATAATTTTTGACTTTGTGACCTTGACCTAGATATTTGGTCTACTTTTCTAAAAATCTTATATTGGCCATATCTCTTGATTGGCAAGTAATAGGGCTTTGATATTTCACATGTGTTATCTTTGTGACAAGACCTTTCTACGCAAACCATGATTTTTGACCTCGTGACCTAGACCTAGATATTTGACCTACTTTTAACAAAATCTAAGATTGGCTATATCTTTTGATTGGTAAGTGATAGGGCTTTGATATTTCACATGTGTATTTATTGTGACAAACCCTTTCTTCACATACTATATTTTTTGACTTTATGACCTTGACCTAGATATTAGACCTACTTTTTAAAAAAAATCCAAGATTGGCTATATCTTTTGATTGGCAAGTGATAGGGCTTTGATTTTTCTCTTGTGTATTCCTTTTGACAATACCTTTCTACACATACCATAATTTTGACCTCATGACCTTGACCTAGATATTTGACCTACTTTTCAAAAAAATTAAGATTTGCTTTATCTTTTGATTGGTAAGTGATAGGGCTTTGATATTTCATATGTGTATTCCGTCTTGTGACAAGGCCTTTCTACACATATCATAACTTTTGACCTCATGACCTTGACCTAGATATTTGACCTACTTTTCAAAAAATCTTAGATTGGCTATTTCTTTTGATTGCTGAGTGATAGGTTTTGATATTTCACATGTGCATTCCATGTGACAAGACCTTTCTTCACATACCATCAATTTTTACCTCGTGCACTTGCCCTATATATTTGACCTACTTTTCAGCAAATCTAAGATTTGCTATATCTTTTGAGTGGTAAGTGATAAGGCTTTGATATTTCACATTTGTATTCCTTATGAAAAGACCTTTCTAAACATTTCATACTTTTTGACCTAGTGACCTTCCCTTGATATTTGACCTATTTTCAATAAAAAAAAATCCGCTTCGCAGGCGACACAAGCATTCCTTGGATTGCTATTTTTTTTATATGGTAGCCCTAGCACTTTCTACATAGACATATCCGAAGACAGGGCATGTTTAATCTTGTAATCATTTTCATGCATGAACATTGACACCAGGTGCGGCAAGCCAAACAGGGGATGCTTACTCCTCCCTGGCTCCTGGGAAAATGATAAGGAAACACAGAGTCGGTACATTTACTGTCCTGTTTGTGTGGTCATCTTACAGTGAGGAGGTATTTTACACTACAATTGTTCGTTCTTTGAGACATTTTGGTAGCAGATGGCCGTCCTAATGTTAAAGCCAGCACCGGTTGCCCATTGGTCTTGATTGTTTATGTGTGGTCTTTTGTGTTTAATCTTTTTATGTCATATGTCTCCTCTTCGTCTCTTGCTGCTAGGGTTGTGCGCATGTAATCCAGGATAACCACACCTTCTGCTACTGACGTGGCAGATGGCCGTCCTAGGTCGGCACCGTTTACCCATTGGTCTCGTTGGTTTATGTGTAGTCATTTGTGTTTTATGTTTTTCTGTGATTTGGCGTTCCTTGTACTACTGCGTCTCTTTCTGTGCGTGTCTTTTTTGTGTTTTACAGTGGGTGTTTTGGGAGGTTGCTGTTGGTGCTGCAACTAGGTGTTGTTGGAGATCCCCTCCTTTCTTTCTTGCTGTGATTGTCTTCTATGTGTTTTCGCATCGGGTGTTTCGATGTTTTGCTGTTGATTCTGTAGCGGGGTCTGGTTGGTGATCCCCTTTATTCGTTTAAGCCGTTCCCTGTTTACAAGAAAGGAGGGGATCTCCAACAACACCAGGTTGCAGCACCAACAGCAAAATCTCAAAACACCCATGCAAAAAACACAGAACAGACACCCACAGAAAGAGACGCAAAAGGGACAAGGAACACCAACTCACAACATAGAAACATGAAACATAAAAGACTTCACATAAACCAACGAGACCAATGGGCAACCGGTGCCGACTTAGGACGGCCATCTGCCACGTAAATAGCAGACGGTGTGGTTATCCTGGAATACGTGCGCACAACCCTCCCACTATTCCGATTTCCCAGAGGTCTCGAAGAACGCACAATTATGGTGTAAAACAACCTCCTCACTGTTAGATGACCACACACAAACAAGACCGTAAATCACAGGGGTCCAAGCAACACAGATGAATATGTAAATGGATATAAAAAGAGGACGAACGTAATACAGTCCGTGCTCTGCCGGCTGTAGCGAGCTCATATATGTTATCACCCGAGGAGTCCGACTGACATTCAGAGAGGACAGGTGGTCGGGGTCCTGTCTTCTCTAAGGAGGTTTGGACAGGGCCCATCATGGAGTCCCGTCGTCACAGTCAGTCAGACTGCAAGTCTTAAGAATGCGCTCGTACAAGACTGTATATTGGTCAAGTACCAAGCTTAGTGTCCGTCTGGTGACATTAGGATCATATCCACGGTATAAAAGGCGTTTGATGACTCTGACGCATTTTCGATACATATGCTGCCTACCTTTGATCCTTCTTATTTTGTTAATTATGTCACCATAAAATGCAGGTTGTGAAATACCTAAAGTAATATACTCCGTTGCTTGATTGGGTCCGAATTTCAAAAGAAGTTGATCATAATTTTTGTAAAATTTCAAGAAAGTTCTTGTTCAAATTACAAAGTTCTTGTTCAAAGAAAATCAAATACATAAAAGCACTTTCGTATTGAAAGTCATAATAAGTAAAAAAAAAAATCAAAGTTTTCCTTCGAAATTCTCGTCAGATCGAGCAGTGAGAAAACACCTCTATATTGTTTTTAAAAATAATGCAATAAATTAAAATTAAGGATTAAAATAGTTAACACATATTTTACCTTTGGTTATATTTTCTAAATCTTTCAGCATTTTCTGAGCATCAAGGAACGAGAGTGACGTATAATGGATCTGTCTGGCCAGAGATGTCAGGTTATCATTTATACTGCCTATCTGTAGTTGACTTGTATTCCTTAACGTGTTCACGTTGGTAACAAGATCTTGAACAATTACTTGAAACGCTCCATAGTTCTGGTTCCCTTTTTCATCAGCTTCTTTTAGATTTTCGATTTCGGCTGAGTTATTCTCACGAAATGATTTTAGTTTATCATGAATATTTGATTCCATCAATGTCATTTTGCGTTGTTGATCTTGTACTGTATTGATCAAGTACGTCATTTCCTGTTGCTGTGTTTCAATCGTAGCATTCATTGATCTTTCTACTTCTCGCTGAGCATGGATTGTGGCATTCATTGACATCATTTCATATTGCTGTGAAAAGACCGTAGCATTCATATTTCTTATTTCCTGTTGCTGTGTAAAGATCGTAGCATTCATATTTCTTATTTCCTGTTGTTGTGTTTTGATTGTGTTATTCATTCCAGTCACCAAATTACGTAGCATGGTTATATCCTGTCTGATATCCTTGATCTCAATTTGATTTCCACTGTTGGTCACGTTAATTGTGGTAACTCTTGACACAAGAGTCACAAAAAATAGAAAAAAGAAAGAATACATTTTGTTGTAATGTCTTAAACGAAACAAAAAGGACTGTTATTGAAACACAGATGTCTATCATATATGTGCAAAATATACTTAATACGTTACGATATTTTATCAGCAAGTGTACTCAGAACATAGTTTTGTTGTTAGCATGATAAGATAATTTAATATAAATGTACGTATATTTATGTGTAAAAAAGGCTGATAACTTTATCGATAAGTAAACTAGTATCTGTTGATCTCTAGATAAAGATTGTTTGAAATTCGTTCCGCAATATATTACCATCATTTCTACTTTTCGGTTATTTCAAGCAGTAAGATCAGATATATCAGAGGAGAAAACAAACCGTTCATTCATTTAAGTAAGATTTGCAAACAAACTAAAGGAATTGGTAAATTAAATCTTGGTCAAACTTTGAATCACAAAACTGTCACAGAAAAGATTCCACCATATATAAAAAGAAACGAAACTCCTTGTATTTCCTATAGCTACACACCAAAATTGCAACTAAAATTTACAAAATTTTTACAAACAATTCCTGTGGTGTAATTATCTAAGTAATCCCTGACTACATACATTTCTTCAGTGGGCACGATGTAACTGGTGACCTGAGTATAGTCAAGACCGACAAGTGGAGAGAATTGTTAAAAGAGGGTCCCAAATACAGATAAAGTAAATTCTTTACATGGAACCAAACTTCCAATATTATCATGGACTTTTGGTAGGAATCTGCAAGACGTAGGGCAAAGAAAGAGGATGTACAGCTCGACCCCCTTTCCGAATGGATAAAATCCATCAGAGGGTTATTATTATCTAGAATTTACCGATTAAAATCAACTGCGAACACCAGATTCGAGTCTATCTTTAAAAACCCTGATGTTATAACAGAGCTGACCTTCCTTCATTACGTCATCACACCAGCAGACGAAGCCTCAAATAACTATACATTTACATGCAAAAAGTACCATTTTGACAGTCTTGCTATAGAGTTGAGTTTAAATTCGATACATACCTGGAAGTCCTACTTACACTCCAATAAGCCTTTCTACCTCAGAAATAATAGATAACCACAAATCAGCTCTTTCTTCCTTTGGCTTTGACACAAACAATTTCGATTTAGATTGACCATACTTATATTGCATACATAAAATGCATAAAAATGCGTACAAACATCGTTTCATCGCTGGTTCGTCAAAATGTTCAAATAAATCTGTATCGATCTTACTCACCAAAGTTTAAACTGAAATCAAATCTGGACTTCAAAAATACTGTTATTTTTCTATTCTTGTTCGACAGTATATTCTCGAAGCGTTATAATCCAGATGTGGATTTTAAAGAATTCAAAGGAACTTTTAGAACATCTGAAATCCACTCATTTCAATAGAATCCATTCGATCAAAGCCTTTGATTTTTCGTCACATTACACAGCATTCCAACATTCTAAATTGAAAGGAAAACTCGCAAAAATTATAAGTTATGCGTTTACAAGTAAGAACGACAATCGCAAATATAAATTTATTGTAATATTAATTATGACAAAACCTACTTTGATAAAGAAAAGTCCGATTCTAAAAATAAGTACACTGAAGCAGATTCAGATGTTAAACTTCCTGATGAACAACATGTATGTGCCTCACTCCTTTCCGGCATTTTTCTCTACTCGTACGAAGCTGAATACGTTCAAGCTTTGGTCTCTCAAGGGAAAAAATGCGTAGCCTCTAACTTTAACTTCACTTACAGCACCGGTTGCCCATTGGTCTCGTCGGTTTATGTGTAGTCTTTTGTATTTGATGTTTACATGTGTCTCCTTTCCGTCTCGTGCTGTACTCGTCTTTTGTGTTTTTGCATCGGGTGTTTTGGTGTTTTACTGTTGATGCTGCAACGGGGTCTTGTTGGAGATCTCCTCCCTTCTTTTTACAGATACAAAGACGATGTGCTGTCCATCAATAATCCAAAATGCGCGGATTACATCAGCAGAATCTATCCTTCGGAGCTTGAAGTCAAAGAAACCACAGAGACAAATAATCCTATCTTGGCATAATCTTGTCCTACGACGATAACCAGGTCACATGAACACCTCAATCTATGACAAACGTGACTTCAATTCATAATCACGAACTTTCCTTTTCTGGGTAGCAACATACCTTTATCGCCAGCTTATGGCGTATTCATATCTCAGTTGATATGCAATGCCAGAGCAAATACCAAATATACAGATTTTGTTCTGAGAGCTAGATGTCTTTCATATAAGTTTCTCAGTCAGAGAAACGTTTGTGACCGATTAACCTCGTCACTGAGGAAGTTCTACGGTCGATATGGGGAACTCACTCGTCATACATTATGATGTCCCACTCTCCAGAATGGTGGATGATATTCTGTCTTAGACCATTTGAACCATCAAACCACCGAAAATACTTGTATCTTCCGAAATGGAAGTAACAGTAACCGGATGTGACAATTCTACCGAATTGAAGTGACGGGTGTTGCATGTAAGCAGGGAATGCTTACTCTTTCTATGCACCTTGTCTCACTCCCATTTTTCATATGGTGGAGGTTTTTCTTTGTTTGCTTTGGTTTTTCTTTTATGCTTAACGTCTTTAAATTCATTAGCATCATTTTATAGCAGATAAATTTACAGCATTGACCGGTCATGCACGCTTTCGGGTACGTGACCCTCGTCAGTGATCCCAAGTATAAAAAATGTAATACGGCCAAAAAGTGTAAATTTATTATGTCCAAATATGTACCGAAAGACGTGGCAGAATGGATGTAATATGATGCTAAAGGACCCACGTTTTAGAAATTTGAAGAAAGTTTGTACAGAAAATTTTAAATACGTTGAGGAGACAGACAATCAACCGAAGTTGATTGATCTTGGCTACATGTGCCCTCGGGGACTCCTGGTCCAACAGCAGTGACACGCACCAAGGTGACTTTATTGTCATTAAAAATAAAGCTTCGAACATATTTCTTTTATATTTATAACAGATAATTGGGGGTTCTAATTTTTTGAAATATTGGGGTATCTTGCTTTGTTAAATCCATTATAATATCATTGCTGGTGGACCAGGAGTGCCCGAGGGCACATGTAACCAAGTTCGATCAATTTCGGTTGATCGTTCCTTCAACGCATTCTAAATTTCTGTTATCAAAATTTCTTGAAATTTCTAAAACGTGGGTCCTGTAGCATCATATCCCACCCATCCTGCTACGTCTTTCGGTACGTTTTTTCGACATAGTAACTTTCATACTTTTTGGCAAATTACATTGTTTAGATTTGAGGATCACTGACGAGGGTTAAGTACCCGAAACGTGCATGTCTGGTCCATGTTGCCAATTTATCTGTTCTTAAATGATGCTATTCAATTTGAAGACGTTTACATTTATACCACTTGGTGAGTGTCACTGCTGGTGGACAAGGAGTCCCCGAGGGCACATGTAACCAAGTTCGATCAATTTCGGTTGATCGTTCCTTCAACGCATTCTAAATTTCTGTTATCAAAATTTCTTGAAATTTCTAAAACGTGGGTCCTGTAGCATCATATCCCGCCCATCCCGCTACGTCTTTCGGTACGTTTTTTCGACATATTAACTTTCATACTTTTTGGCAAATTACATTGTTTAGATTTGAGGATCACTGACGAGGGTTAATTACCCGAAACGTGCATGTCTGGTCCATGTTGCCAATTTATCTGTTCTTAAATGATGCTATTCAATTTGAAGACGTTTACATTTATACCACTTTGTGAGTGTCATTGCTGGTGGACCAGGAGTCCCCGAGGGCACATGTAACCAAGTTCGATCAATTTCGGTTGATCGTTCCTTCAACGCATTCTAAATTTCTGTTATCAAAATTTCTTGAAATTTCTAAAACATGGGTCCTGTAGCATCATATTCCACCCATCCTGCTACGTCTTTCGGTACGTTTTTTTCGACATAGTAACTTTCATACTTTTTGGCAAATTACATTGTTTAGATTTAAGGATCACTGACGAGGGTTAAGTACCCGAAACGTGCATGTCTGGTCCATGTTGCCAATTTATCTGTTCTTAAATGATGCTATTCAATTTGAAGACGTTTACATTGATCTGATGCTGATTTCCACTTTGAAATTGCTTGTAGCAATGGATCCATTTGTAAGAATAACGAAAATCAAAAAACAATGTGCACGGCATTTTGATTTCAGATTCTATAGTAGTTTGATCTACCCTAATAAAAAAAAAAAAAAATTTGTTCAAGCCGGAAATCCGACGTAACTATTTTTCAAACAGTATGGTTTGCACAATCATAGTTTCGTAGCTATGAAGATAAGAAAAATTTATGTATATAAATGGTGAATTAAACGAGTGTGAATTAATGTGAACGTTTGATCAGTTTATCTTTAGCTATCAATTATCATGAATCTACAAATAAGAGTCGATCGATATTTACCAACGACAACATGGGCATGGGACATGAACCTTTTCTAAAGCAATTTCAATGCCAGTCGCTATGTACGGCCGGTAGAACACGGACAGTATTTGTATTTTGTCCGCCCTCTTTTTATGTCCATTTATATATCAACCGTTGTGTTCCTTTTACCCATGCGTTATGCTTTCTTCTTTATACATAACAAAGGAGGGGTATCTCCAACAACACCAGGTTGCAGCACCCACAACAAAACCCCAAAGCACCCAAGCTACATGTTGTATCGTCTTATTTAATACTAATAAAAGCACGCTAAGGTGGCAGTCTCACCAATTCTAGTAGTTTAATTGAAATCCATCTGCAGCTCTGTCGCTTAAAAGAAGTCTTGTTTTCAATTTAACATCATACGTATTATTTTGCTACTTGTGAAACTTGTCATTTCATCCAAAAATGTAATCAAAATTAAAGGAGGTAAACATCTTAGCAAAATCCTTCCAATGTTATTTTGAACAGATTTTTTTCGGATATGCTACTGAATCGACCTAACATGAAATTTGGATCCGTGCACTTTCTGTAAAGTAAATGTTTAAATTTAAATAAAAAAAACATATAACGCTACTGAAATGACTTTTTGCGGCTCCTGAAAATCACTTTGGCTGGCAGCATATCTGATGAGGATATAATTTATATAAATTTGAAGACGTTTAACATTTGTACCACTTGGTGAGTGTCACTGCTGATGGACCAGGAGTCCCCGAGGGCACATGTAACCCTTCTTCAACTTCGGTTGATCGTCTCTTCGACGCATTCAAAAATTTCTGTAAACAAAGTTTCTTGAAATTTCTGAAACGTGGGTCATGTATCATTATATCCCATCCATTTTGCTACGTCTTTCGGCAAATTTTGGGTCATAATAATTTTCACTATCTGGAAATATTACATTGTTTAGATTCAGGATCACTGACAAGGGTTAAGTATCCGAAACATGCATGTCTGGTCCATGATGAAAATTTATCTGTTCTTAAATGATGCTATTGAATTTGAAGTCGTTTAACATTCAAGACACGTCTCTGGTGCATACAAATTGGTTTGAAATTTTCTTCAAGAAGGTAAAGAGTTGGAACACTTCCGTATCATTATTATGTACTTTTGTCATTCCATGGCCAAGCAGTGAAACAATGGAAAACACTTAGATAGAAATAGGGATGGGCTTTCCTGCTTGTATTCTTTGCTTTATTTAGATATGTAAGATGATTCAAGAGATATGTGGAAAAAAATTGGCACGACGAGTTTTAAAGACGCCACCTACAATGCACTATACGTTGAGTTGGTTCATTAGATCAGTTGTCCTTCGTGTTTCCGCACTATTGAATTTTTATTGCTTCTTACATAGAATGGGCAGTCGCAAATATAGATTTATTGTTTGTAACTACTGCAAAACCTGATAAGTAAAAGAGAAGTCCGAATCTGAAAATAAGTATAGTGTAACAGATATTATTTCGACGATAAATTTCCTGATCGACAACATTTTATTGGTATTTGGAGGAAAGGTCTTTCAACATTTTTCGGAATTCCAAAGGGAATCAGTTGCGCCCACTCCTTGTCGACATTTTCGTTACTCGTCCGAAGCTGAATCCATGCAGTCTTTTCTCTCTGAATGGAAAAATACTTCATTTCTGACTTTCAGGAAAAGGGAAGGATCTCAAGCATGGCCGACCTGCACTCAACCACCGGTACAAAACCACAAGAAAGTTACACATAAATGTCATCAATCTATATTCCGCAGACAGACACAACAATACTCACTAGAACATCATAATACAAAACAATCAAAACAGACGTAAAGAATTCTCACATATTAATGACAAAGCATAAAGGAAGGAGACCAAATATCGTCTCCAAGTTGATCGTCTCTTCAACACATTTGAAAATTTCTGCTATAAAAATTTCTTTAAGTTTCACAGACGTGGCTCCTGTAGCATCATATCCCATCTATCTTGCTACGCATTTCGGTACATTAATGGACATCATGATTTTCACACTCTTTCGCCATATTTAATTGTCTAAATTGAGGATCACTGACGAGGGTTAAGTACTGCAAATTTATTTGTTCTCTAATGATATTATTAAATGTGAAGACGTTAAACATTATATCCTCTAGAGGAATATTTAACCCCTTCGATTGTGATATTTGAAGTTTGATTTCGGTTTTTGAGCTTTATTTTCAATCATGGAGTCTCGTCGTCAAAAGTCAGTCAGAGTGCAAGTCATAAGAATGCGCTTGTATATGACTGTAGATTGGTCAAGTACCAAGCCGAGTGTCCGTCTGGTGACAATAGGATCGTATCCACGGTATAAAAGGCGTTTGATGACTCTGAGAGTTGGAACCCTTCGACATTATTCGAAACCAAATAAAGATAAAAAACCCCACAGAAAACAAACCCCAATCAAAACATATATAATGCATTTTACGACATTTAAACATACTATTACATAATTTAAACTAAGTATTTTGTTTTGTGACTAATGAACATAAATAGCTTCGATAAAAAAAGAAAATCTCAATCAATCATTGGATAAAATAATTCATAATGTAAAACTGAACAGATGTTTTCATAGTAATCCCACTCTATTATGATTTCATATACACAATGTATTTATACGAATATGATGCATGCATAAAAGGCACTCAATTTAAAAAAATATACGGAAAGACGTAGCAGGATGGCTTAAATATAATGCTACAGGACCCAGGTTTCAGAAATTAAAAAAAAAGTTCGTAACAGAAATTTTCGAATGCGTTTGAAGAAATGACCAACCGAAATTGATCTAACTTGGCTACATGTGTCCTCGGGGACTCCTGGTCCAACAGCAGTGACACAGACGAAGTTGTACAAATGTTTACCGTCTTCAAATTCATTGGTATCATTTAAGAGCAGATAAATTTACAGCATGGACCAGACATGCATATGCACGCTCCGGGTATTTAACCCTCATCAGTGCCTCTCAATCCGAACAATGAAATAAAGCCAAAATAAAAATCCAAGTGTCCTTCTTGTGAGAGAAGGATCATATCCATAAAAGACGTTTGATGATTCTTACACAATTTCGATGATGGTTATTCTGCCTACCTGTGATCCTTCTTATCTAATTTAATTTCCATTAACATTTTCAAGAAACGAAGATTCTGATAGGATGAAATACATCGATCAACACAATTTTTGCGGGAAGTCTATTTATAGCACTACTTTTAGAACTGGGGGTTCCCTCAAACACGAATGAACTCGTTGCTGAAAATACAATTTGTTGATATTTGTTTATCATTTCAAGGGTACCATTTCTTTTCTACTTACTCAAAAATTAACAGTGCATGTAGAATTGGCTCAAACTGGTCCCTATTCCAAAGATATAGAGAGACGATCGTTCGCTGTTTGAATACATGACGGCTGCCATAACTTGTTTTGGCAGACGTATCACTGCGAAACCCTCCGACTCACGAAATATAGTGCGGTGATTAATTGTTTTTAGATCCGAGAAATTAGTATGTTTTCCATTATTAAATGATAAGAAATGAATCTTATATTTTTTCTGAAAAAAAATATAAGATTCATTTCTTAATTCACCGTTAAATGCAGGTTGTTAAATACTCCAAGTAGTATACTCTGTTGCTTGTATAGGTCCGAATTTCAAAAGAAGTTGACAATATTTTTTGTGGCCGCATGAGTAAACTGAGATAAAACGTTTATAACAAAAGGATATAATGATAATTTTTCACATATACATTTTTCATTTTAGTTAATGCATGCGGTCATTGCTGACTTGATAGAAGTATGTACTTTTTGCATCAGTTTCGCGGAATATGACCTATTTTGGTGTTTTCAAAAAGCTAAAAGCTATTGCTAAACGCAATGTTACAAAAGATAGATTAGTGATTCAGATGAGTTTCAAAATGTCAAATCACAGTTTAAAAATTCTACGAAGTACAATGCTCATAATATTCTAGACTTTTTTCACCGTGACGAACTTCGCACTTAGCACTTCGCACTTAAATTTCATAAGTTGGTTGCCAAAAAAAAAAAGCCCGCCAGTTGTACAGGAAGTCCAATATACCATTCCATTGAGTTTACTAATCAAATGTAGATGACTCTGCTAATGAGGTCATACGCGAACGGCAGCTACGCCACTTATTCTTTAATGTTCGAATAGCGAAGTACGAAGTTCGAAGTGCGAAGTTCGTCACGATGAAAAATGTCTAATTAGGGCCAATACTGGGTTTTGTTGCCCTACCCCTTTCGAGATAGTCTTTACCAGTTTACGAAAGCGAAAATCTTAGATCTAAAAGTTTCTTAGTAATTTGTTAATTTCTACTGGTAACTTTATTGAAGTTGATAACGACATATCCATGGGGTATTTTAAAATTACAGTGTGTATAACGATTCAGAGGAGGCTATTGAGGCTATTCTTGACGCATTGATTTATACAAATGAGTTTAAGAAGATCCTGACGAAAATCTCTTCAGCATTCACAATAGAGCACCAACTTGTGCATCTACGGACCCCTAGCAAGCTAGAGATCGGACCAGATACCCGGGAGGAGTAAGCATCCCCTGTTGGCTAGCCGCACCCGCCGTCGATGTTCATGCACGAAAATGAAAACAATATATCAAATACATGCACTGCACTGTCTGAGGTTATGTCTATATAGAAAGTGCTATGGCGACAATGTCAGGGAAAAGTATTCAAGTCATACATGGATATACATTATAACTTTATAAGAATTTATAAAGCTAAATCATAATCAATTTTTTTTCTGATTTTGTTTTTCTCTATTTTACTTAATACACATTCATGACATTTACATGTTTGTAGATATACCCCGTTGTACTTCGCCTATATCTTCCACCCAGAGAAGCCTGTCAAAGGGTATCCATAGCAGTAGGCACCACGGTCTGTCTTTATCCACACGCGATCACCTGCTATAAGTGACAGCACAATTGTGTTACTGGCTGCCTCATTTGAGCCACCTTTAGCTTCATGACTGTTTGACAGTAACAACGAGTTACCGTTATGATAGATGTAAGCGTAACAGCTTTGTGAGTCAGAATGAGACATGGTGGACCACGTGAAGACATAAGTACCAGGTGAGGGACAGGTAAATATACCCGTTTTACTGTTGTAGGCGTCTCCTTTGTTGGTGATTACCTTATCATAGATTATGATCCTGTAGTTGTAAGAAGTCAAGGCAGATGATTGTGATACCGTAAAGGCTACTGATCTGTTTTGCTCTGTCAAAACAGAAATTCGAAAACTGTTAATGGAGTATATTACAAAGGATTGAAAAAATATTTGATGAGGAATAATTCGCTTTTTAACGTCATAATAAATAGCTTAAATTTCCAGAAATATTTATCTTCATATTAGAAAAGAGGGAATCTCCAATTACAATCGGTTGCAGCACCTACAGCAAAACCTCAAAACCATCAATGCAAACACACAGAGCAGACACTCACAGGAAGAGACTCAAAAGGAACAAGCCATACACACTTGTATGGATCTCTCCATTTTCAATTTTGATATTTAGGTCCGAAATGGTGTGTCTGTGTTTGTAACAAAAGAGGGGATCTCCAAGAACAGTAGGTTGCAGCACCCACAAAAAACCCATAAATCATCCAATGTAAAAACACAGAGCAGACACCCATAGAAAGAGACGCAAAAGGGACAAGCAACACCAAATCACACCATGAAACATGAATTACAAAAGACAACACATAAACCAACGACCAATGGGCAACCGGACGGCCATTTGCCACGGACATAGCAGACGGTGTAGTTATTTTACACTATAATTGTTCGTTCTTCGAAACATCTTGGTAATTTGGAAAAGTAGGAGGGTCGTGCGCATGTAATTCGTATAACCACACCTTCTGCTACTGGCGTGGCAGATGGTTGTCCTAAGTCGGCTCGGTTTGTCCGTTGGTCTTGTCATTTGTGTTTTATGTATGATCATGATGATTCGTTCCTTGTACCTTTTGCGTCTCTTTCAGTGCGTTTTTGCATTTGGTGTCATGGGGTTCTGCTGTTGGTGGTCCAACCGAATGTTACTTAAGATCCCCTCCTTTCGTTTTATATCGATACTTATTTCGTGTTGCAGTGTGAAGTTGGGAATACAATTCTCCGCGACTCTATGTTTGACGTGTGTTTTAATTCCATTTCATTTTCCAACTTGACTGTGTTGTAGTGTCTTCTACGCAGAATCTTAATTCACATTTCTTCGATCATTTCATGATGTAATTTTCAAGGTCGCCTTGTTTGTATTTTGATTTTGCCCCCTGGAGACTGATTTTGGTTCGATTTTTCGGTTAAACAAATCATTTAATGAATGCTCCATAAATTTGTGTATTTCTTTCGCAATTGATATTTTAGCCCATTTTCTAATAACCACCACTATTACAGAAACGAGATAGGTTTCATTGCGCATTCCTTCTGCGAACATTGGCGTTTTCATCTATTCGCTTACATTCATTTCGTATACTGAGAACTACATTTCTGCATTTATATATGTTCAAGATATCTTAACCTGCGTTATATGGGTGAAATATTCAACCTTTCATTTTTATTTTGTTAGAGATAGTGAAATTTCTCATTATCTCAGTTCACGCTAAGACTGGTCGGGGAAACTTCCTGATATGGAAGTTAATCATAGCGGAAATACTGTGTCAAATAATAAAGTTAGAGTGAGCAATCTTTCATATTCAGCCAATTGCTTCAGTGAACTTTGCATTATGGGATTACTATGATATTAAAATTGTGTGTATATTTTGGATTTTTGGTACTGCCTTCAAAACTGTCTAGCTATCGCAGAAATCGCAGCTGATTTCCTTGAATTCTTTCGATAAACTTGTATAACTCATATGAAGTTGCATTCATTCAATCCCTGATCTCTGAGAACAAAAAACAATAAGGTCTTAACATCTACTTTACGTTCAGATACATTGATGATCTACTGTCCATCAATATTCCAAAATTTGAAAATGACCTAGGCGCAATCTATCTCGTTGAACTTGAAGTTAAAGAAACGACAGAAACCAATATTTCAGCGTCCTATTTGGATATCATGTTGTCTTTTCACGCTCATGGTAATATGAACACTTCACTGTATGACAAATGTGACGACTTCAATTTCAATATCACAATTTTTCATTTTCTGAGTAGCAACATTCCGTCATCACCAACACATGGAGTTTTTATTTCTCATTTAATAAATTATGCTCGAGCAAGCTGCAAATACTCAAATGTTGTTCTAAGAGCTAGGCGGCTTTCAGTTACAATGTAAGCTTCTCAGTCAAGGATATATTTGTGACAGACTTACATCGTTTAACGTCTTCAAATTTAATAGCATCATTTATGAACAGATAAATTTGCAGCATTGACAAGACATATGTAATATAGCCAATGAGTGGAAAGTAATTATGTCCAAAATTCATCGAAAGACGTTGCAGGATGGGAGGGATATGATGTTAAAGAACCCACGTTTTAGAAATTTTGAAAACAAATTGTCGAATGCGTTGACGAAACGACCAACCGAAGTCCCACCTCTAGCTTGCTAGATGTCCGTCGATAATCAAATTGGTGCTTTATCGTGAGTGCTGTTGAGATTATCGTCAGGATCTTCTTTAACTCAAAGATCGAACTTGGCTACATGTGCCCTCGGGGACTCCTGGTCCACCAGCAGTGACACTCACCAAGTGGTACAAATGTTAAACGTCTTCAAATTTAATAGCATACTTTAAGAGCAGATACATATGTAGCATGTCACTGAGGAAGTTCTATGGTAGATATGGGAAATGGTAGCACACTATGACGTTCCATTGTCCAGAGTCATAAATTGTATTCTGACGTAATTCTTTTATGCCATGACATACCAATTTATACACTTGTCTTTCTCTGTGAGAGTTACCGATTGTGACCTTCCTACAGAATCGTGGGATTTACCGATTGTGACCTTTCTTCAGAATTGAAGTGGCGGGTGTTGCATGCAAGCAAAAGACGTTTACTCTTCCTGGGCACATGATCTCACTCCTTCGCAGGGAGTTCACTTCTCATCATATGGTAGATTTCTTTAATTGCTATTCCTTTGCCTTAGTTCCGGTTTTGTCCTGGTTTATTTTAACCACTGTCCATGTATCTCTGATGGTGGACAATTTGTCCCCAAGGATACTTGTCTGGCATTAATTCAATATGAATCCTGACGTAAGAAGTGCCATAGAGGCTGGCACGTCGCCCTCTATAAAAAGGTGCCAACCTGCTGTGTCCTAGGGCACGCATACAGAAGGTCAGGTGCCCCTTGAGTCGTCCTTTGGGACATCACAGAATATTCAAATATAGTTAGTGACGACCACAAGATGTGGTATAAGTACGCTGACAGGTTCCTACCCATTAAGTCATGCCAATTTGAAGTTGTTGACATTATGAAAGACCACAATTTTGTCTCCGCTGACTGCAATATATCTAAGTACGGAGACAAGAATTGTAAAACATGCCCAATTCTAATAACAGACAACTCCTTCACAAGTAGCTTTACTAAACATACCTTTACCACCCAGAATTTCGATAACCTATCCTGTAGGTCGTCTAATGTTATTTACGGGATTGAGTGTTCCCTGTGTGGGTTGATATACTTCGGCGAAATCAAGGGACAGTTGAGGAGTAGGATGTCAGTGCACCGCTTTCAAATTAATCATAACCGTAATCAGCTGCTTTATATACATTTTAACTTGCCCGACCACTCCATTTTGTCTCTGAAATTCCGCATCCTTGAAAAAATATGTAATCCAACTAACAATTCGAAGCTCAGTACTCCGTTTAGACGTAAAAGGGAAGATAACTGGATTAGACAATTGGGCACAGCTGACTGTATAATTGCAACAACCATAGTGTTGGAAATCTGACCAGTCCTGGATGCCAGTCGGATATTGTACTGCGGTTGTTTGATCAAACGACAAGAAGACGTCGAACGCATGGTATACGAAAATACAACAAACCAGATATTCATGATAATTATATCGTTCGACGGTCTTATGCCATTTGTCAGGCAACAGTTAGACCTTCACCATATTCATACGAAGTTGCACTCCCTTCCTCTAAAGCAATTGAATGACTTGTACGAATAATCAATGATCTTACATTTTACCGACACCTGTTCAGGAGAATATCGCCTACAATGTATTATTATGGACATCTCGTCAAATAGACATTTTAAGGCAGTCAAATCTGACGTATCTGTTAGCAATGATAATCGTCCCTTCCTTAAAATCAAATTTGCAAATAAAGGGATCGATGCTCTGCGTTTAAGGAGCATTCTAAATAACAGGTCTGTAAAGGACAAAATCCCTCCTTATTTCAAATACCAGGAGGCACCTTGCATTTCCTACACATATACACAATCCGTTGCTTCCAAAATATTTAACTATAAACAAAATTTGAAATGTCTAGTTGTATACCAGCTTTCACAAAACCCCATACAATGCACATGTTCATAATCTCCCTTCATCTACCAATCATGTGGTCATGTGGTAACTGATGAGCTTAATATCGTTGGTAACAGTAAACTTAGAAATCTTCTTAGTAAAGGTCCAAAATACAGGGAACCCCGATCTTTCACATGGCGGGAAAACTTTGAAATTATTATGGATGCATGTGAGGAATACACCAGACGGTGGGCAAAAAGGGAGGACGCGGAACTAGACACACTCTCCGAATCGACACGAAATTAACAACAGACAAGAGTAAATTTTTCATGACCCTGTTGTTGCCAAAGAACTTTCTGACCTCCATGAAAAATATATCATTGTTCCTGCTGACAAAGCGGCAAACAATTTTACTTTCGTTTGCAAATCATACTATTTCAAATTCTCTAGAGAAGAACTAGGACTACATTCAGCACCTGGAAATCCAATATACACACGTACAAACTTATCTGTATCTGAAATACTTGACAACCACAAATATGTTCTTGAGTCCTTCGTTATTCATACTGATTACTCTGATCTTGAACTGCCTTATATCTACTGGATTCCAAAAATGCACAAATTCCAAATTACAAACACCGATACATTGCCGGTTCGTCCAGGTGCTCAACTAAACCTCTTTCCATTTTGTTTACGAAAATATTAACTCGCATCAAGCAAGGTATTCAAACAAACTGCGAGACAGCATATTCCAGAAATGGAATCAATCAGATGTGGATCCTAAAGAATTCAAAGGAACTTTTGGAAAATATAAAATCCACAAACTTCATTCATATTAACAGCAGAAAATCTTTCGACTTATCTGCGCTCTACACTACCATTCCACACCAAAAGCTGAAAGACAGACTGGCCAATATTATTCGCAACACCTTTCTTTGAAAAAAAAAATAGTAATAGAAGATACAAATATCTCGTAATTGGGCGGGAGGATACTTATTTCGTGAAGGAACACTCTGATTCAAACATTATGTTAAAAGTCTTTAAATTCAATAGCATCATTTCAAACCTGATAAATTTACAGCATAGACCGGACATGCACGTTTCGGGTACTAAACCCTCATCAGTGATCCTCAGTCTAAACAATGTAATATAGCCAAAAAGTATGAAAATTATTATGTTCAAAAATGTATTAAACGACGTAGCAGAAACGGTGGGATATGATGCTACAGGACCCACGTTTTAGAAATTTCAAGAAATTTTGTAACAGAAAAGTTCAAATGCGTTGAAGAGACAGACGATCAACCGAAGATGATCGAACTTGGCTACATGTGCACTCGGGGACTCTTGGTCCACTAGCAGTGACACTCACCAAGTAGACTGAAGACGATATCATAGGGATCCTTGAGTTTTTGATTGGCAACATTTTTGTTGTGTTTGGAGGAACTGTATTCCAACAGATAGTCGGAATACCCATGGGCACCAATTGCGCCCCACTGCTTGCGGAATTATTTTTATATTCATACGAAGCTGACTTCATTCAGACCTTGATCTCGACTGGGCGAAAGCACCTCGCATCTCAGTTCAAATACATAGATGACATGTTGTCCATCAATAATCCGAACTTTGCGGATCATCTACATGAAATATATCCTCATGAACTAGAGATCAAGGAAACAACAGAGAGCGACAGATCCGCTTCGTACTTGGATACACTTCTGTCTTTCGACGCAAACGGCCATTTGAACACCTCACTGTATGACAAGCGTGACGATTTCAGTTTCCACATAACTAACTTCCCTTTCATGATTAGCAACATTCCGTCCTCTCCTGCTTATGGCGTTTTTGTCTCTCAGATGATACGGTACGCCAGTGCATGTTTCAAATATGAAGATTTCATCATTAGAGCTATTTGTTCAGGGTAATAACGCACAACGGCTGAAATCATCATTGCGGAAGTTCTTCGGTCGCTACGGGGATATTATAAAAGCATATCAGATCCCCCTTTCCAGAATGATCAGTGACATTCTACATTGTGATTGAGTGACTGTCGTCATCACCAAACAATACATACTTACCTGATCTGTACATCAAATGTACAACGAGACAATCACCGAATTTGACAGGACTGAAATGTCGAAATTTCCAAATGGGAAATTTTCAGTAGAAATATCAACCATCTTAATGCATATCTGAATCTAATGTCTAGTAGAATAAATTATCAATAACAATTCCAATATTTGGGATAAAATGTGCTTTTTGGAAATCAATGGACAACGGATAAGTTTTCTACAAAATTGTTCCACCCGGATCTACAAAATACGACTTTTACCATAGGTGTATAATCATTAATACCAATATTCTGACAAAGTGCGGTTCTGTAACTCGGAATGGAACAATATTCCACAGACGAAAAACGAAAAAAAGGGGTTGGGTGGGCTATTTTTTTAATAATCTGACTTAAAAGCGATAAGATTGATGAAACTTTCCCATTTCTTCTTGTTATGCAATGGAACAAAATATTCTGAGTGGATTTTGATGAAATATACAACACACATGAATAAAATAAACGATATAAAGATGACTATTTCTACGGAGTGTGTATTCCACGCCTGAAAGCGTGCAATGTGGCAGTTTAGTACAAAATATAACGGTTTTCAGTTTCCGGATTGCGTATTGTACCGATTACATTGACATACTGGCTTCAAAGTTAATTTTTCTATTTCGGATCAAAACATAAAACAACTAAACTTTATGTAAAATGAGAAATCTTCTATTATACATGTATAATATTTTTATCCTTCAAAGAAAGGGAAAGCGAACGGAAATTACCGAAATATTTCAGTTCTAAATCAAGCTCTTATCGTTACAGCTCCTTTCTTTTCGGTGCTGATCAATTATTCCCATTTAAAAGTGATATTACGGCAGTTAAAGGTATTAATGAAAATATGTATGGATAATTAATATATTTTGACGCTTGTCTGCAAATATTTTTCTTATGGGGGGAGGCTTTAGCATGTGGCTTTTCGAGGCACCTCGCTTTTTTTACACTTCGTCAATCAAGCAGGATTAAACACCTCCGTCATCAGTACACATCACGCAGCACATGATTTACGTACCTCTTTCTGGAATTCATATAAAGGTAACAGATCTCGATCTATTCAAGTTTAAACTATGATATATTGAAATATGAATATTTAGGATTGCATCTTTACCTTAAATCTTTTGAAAATGATTCATAAAATATTTCAGAATATAATTTTCATCCAAATTATCGTAACTACATGTATTTTGATAATAAAGTGCTGTCGTGGAATTTGCCTTACATACTTACAGACATTGAGTTTAACATGATGTATACTCAGTGACATACAGACTCAGGTATAATATTTATTCATCCATTTTGCCTTTGATCTTCATAATTTCATGAATTTTTGTGATCAATTTATTGCAGTCGAATTTGATATTTCGAAGAGACTCTTTACAATAGCCTTCCCCTTTGCATTTCATATCAGTTCAAATGGAGAGCTTCACTTTGACCTTGAGCATCCATTGTTCCTTCCCGTGGTCTACATTAAGCGTTAGGAGTCATTCCATCTCCTTACCTATGTACCTAAAGGTAGTATAACTATTTCCCTATTCAGCTATTTTGCAAAGATAGGCAGAAGTCTCTCATCTGAAATCTCGAGATGAATAACTATTCTTTGTATTGTGAGTACAAATACTGCATAATCATCCCTATTAACAATTAATGGTATCTTCAAATTCTTCATGATATTTGCGGTAACATAAGCCACGTGAAAGAAACGTTGTTTGGTCTTTCATCAACATGATATCAAACATTCCTTTGTTAGTTAGACTTTGACATTATTTCCTAAATATCATTGAAACTGAATTCTAGAAATTTCCCTCCAGCCATTTTTGATCACAGGTCTTATTTTATAACTTCGTTCAATAAAGTTATCGTTAAACCAATCAATAATATATTACGCAGTAAAGTTGGTCGAAGCAATTTTACCGTGCAAAAAACTCCGTATACGCGTCAAAACGGAAAATTGAACCTTTCGCGCTAATATTCATTCGCTTCACTTAACCCTTTTCGTACGACGTTTTTGTCCTGCATAACAATCAAATGACGTCAATCATAGAAGTACACGCGAGCGGTGTGACGTCAGTTTATTGTCCTACAGTGAGACAAATGTGAACCGAACGGTCCTTAACAGTTTGACAGTAAGTGTTTTAAATGTTTTCCCTGACATGGTCGCAATAGCATTTTCTATATAGACATAACCTCCGACAGTGATTGCTTTATAGATATTGTTTTCATTTTCGCGCGTGAACGTCAACGTCGGCTGCTGCTAGCCAAACAGGGGATACTTACTCCTCCCGGGTACCTGATCCCACCTCTTGATTGCTAGAGGTCCGTCGATGCTTAACTTGGCGCTCTATTATGAGTGCTGTTGAGATTGTCGCCAGGATATTCTTTATCTCATTAACGTGAAAGGGTCAATAAATTTATAACATTACCTGACTGAAGAGTATGTATTTGTTGTCTTTGTACCGTCAGTCTGTTCATAACAGATGATACGTTTTCTGCCGTTTCTGAAAAATAAGGAATCAATTACACTACTTCTGTACGATCACTTTGAAGGCTTTGTTTTTTTTTGCCATTGACTCCAGCTATATTAGATTTAGTCATACAAAGATGAAGCAAAAAGAAATTCCTTTGACTTTTAGATAAAATTGTATTTAAAACAGTTAAATCGTCTTGTCGTACATGCACAACAGAGTTAAGTTAATACATTATTTGAAGAAAAAATGGAAAAAAAATTGTGTTTAAATGAAAAAGTGTGGTGCAGCTTTCTTTTTCAACCCCGTTTGTGTCAAATAAAGAATACGAAAGTCGAAGAATTTAATGAATTTTAAGTCTAGTATTGACCACATTGTACTAAATGGCTATTTTATATCAGGTTTTTTGCGAGGTAGGAGACCTGATGGAAAGTGTGATATTTGCAAGACAATGTGTCCTTATATGATACAAAGGAGGGAATGTCCAACAACACCAGGCTGCAGCACCCACAGCGAAACCCCAAAACACCCAATGCAAAAACACATATTAGACAAGCACAAAAATGGATCCAAAGCAGACAAGCACAGAAAGAGACGCGTAAGGGACAAGGAACGTCAACGCACAACACAGAAACATCAAACACAAAGGACTACACATAAACCAACGAGACCAATAGGCAACCGACTTAGGACGGCCATTTGCAACACAAATAGCAGGCGGTGTGGTTATCCTGGATAACGTGCGAACAACCCTCCCACTTTTCCGATTACCCAGAGGTCTCGAAGAACGTACAATTGTGGCGTAAAACAACCTCCTCACTGTCAGACGAACACACATAAACAAATCCGCAAAACGCAGGGGCCCAAGCAACACAGATAAATATGTAAAAGGATATAAAAAGAGGGCGTACGTAATACAATCCGTCTTCTGCCGCCGCAAGCTCATGTATGTTATCATCCGAGGAGTCAGACTGACATTCAGAGAGGACAGGTGGTCGGGACCCTGTCTTCTCTAAAGAGGTTTGGACAGGGCCCGTCATGGAGTCCCGTCGTCACAGTCAGTCATAGTGCAATTTTCAAGAATGCGCTGGTACAAGACTGTAGATTGGTCAAGTACCAAGCCTAGTGTCCGTCTGGTGACATTTGGATCATATCCACGGTATAAAATGGTTATGTTGTCTATATTTGATCCTTCTTTTTTAGTTAATTATGTAACCATAACCAGGTTGTGAAATACCCAAAGTAATATACTCTGTTGCCAAAATCAAAACCAGGTTGTGAAATACCCAAAGTAATATTCTCTGTTGCCTGTATTGGTCCTAATTTCAAAAGAAGTTGACAATAAATTTTGTATAATTTCCAGAAAGTCTCTACTGGTTTGTGAAAGCGAAAACCTTGTCCTTAAAGTTTCTTGGTAATTTGTAAATTTCTACTATGGAAATCCCAAACATCAGTACATGCTCTAGCATACCGGATGAGCTGTGAAATGTAGATACCATAGGACGGTAATCTAGGAACATCACCGTCAAGCAAGGGGAAATTTACTATGATAAATCCAAAATCATCTATTTTGTCATACACACTTGTATGAATCTCTCCATTAACAATTTTGATATTTAGGTCCAAAAATGGTGTTTCAGTGTTTGTTTAGAATCAATTCTTGTGGACAAATAACATTTTTATACTTTTCAAAAACAGAATTGTCGATAGTAAGAATATCATCCAGGTACCTAGAAGTACCAATGAAACATTTCACATCATCTTTTTTACTTTGCTTTTGAATATTTAAGATAAATTCCTTTTCACACGTGTATAAAAACAAATCCGCAACAAGAGGCGCACAATTAGTACCCATTGGAATCCCTACAACGTGCTTTTAGAGTTTCTCACCAAACCTTACATAAATATTGTCCAAAAGGAAGGACAAGTCAATACACAGATCACCACAGTTCTATGATTTGTATGATTTGTAATCTATGGCGGAAAAGAAACCCTTCGATTCAGATGTACAAATATATGTTTTCCCTTCTCGACCAAAACAACATTTAATGATTTTGGCCAGTCGATCATTTATTTTGTCGTGAGGCAGCGTGGTGTACATATTAGAAAAGTCGTATAAAGAAATCGTATTTGCTTCAGAATTTCTTGATTTCATTTTGTCCATCACATCCCCTGAATTTTTAAAAGACCAAAAGAAGTTTACACCATTCCTGTTCATGACAGTTTCACAGTATTTAGCCACGTGTTCCTTTATTGACGTGAGTGTTGACGTCAGATTCTAGACAAAATTGTAGTTACGCAGTTGCTAGAATTAGCAATGTATCGAAACTTGTAATTTGTGCTACATTGTGAGTGCTGTTGAGATTATCGACAGGATCTTCTTTAACTCATTTGTGTCACACTTCCTCCCGTTGCCGTGTGGAGCTCGTAAAAAAGTTCCCCGCCAGAGATTTGACAGTAAGTGTTTTGAATTTTCCCCCGCCATAGCACTTTCTACATAAACATGACCTCAGACAGTGCATGTGTCTTATATGTTGTTTTCATTTTCATGCGAAACATCGACGGCGGGTGCGGCTAGCAAACAAGGGATGCTTACTCCTCCTGGAAACCTGGTCCCACCTCTGGGTTGCTAGAGGTCCGTCGATGCCCAATTTTGTGCTCTATTGTGAGTGCTGTTCAGATTATCGTCAGGATCTTCTTTAACGCATTTGTAAGGAGACTTGTGAAATTTTGGTATGCAGTATACTGTAGGGAGATCCAATTTAGAAATAGGGATGTTAAAAGAAGAAAATTCACTGTTATGTTTGCTCAAAATATTGGGAACACTTTGCTTTCGATATAAGTATTAATAGAAAAGTTCCGAAACTAAAGTTGTTATGTAGTAGCGTTTTCAAATAATTATGGTGTTGTTGGCTTCTTTGTCTGCAGCCGCGAAGACATATTTTTCATGTAAATTACGTAACTTGGATTTGAAATATCTTTCAGATTTAGAACTTGGATTTTCAAAAGATCAGAATTTTTGTGGTAATTATCTATTCGAATATCAGAAATATCCAAAATGAGGTGTTTCCAGTCAATCAGAGCATGCGATTCGACTCCTTCCGATTTACACCATCGTATGGTATAGTTATCTAAAGCTTCCTTTAGCACTTCACGAAGTTTAGTAACATCTATCTTAGATAGGATTCTATACTTAGGTCCTTTTTTGAGAAGACCACGGAGCTGCCTGTCTTGGATAATTGAAAAGTCACCAGTAATAATATGACCAGCTGGTTTATATAGATATTTAGACGTTGCACATTCTCAAGAAGCAGGACATGATTCAAGTATTTTAGGATCTGATGTAACTTTGTTGTAGTTAAAAAACGAAATTTCGAATAGGCCTCTTATATTTGTAACAAATACGAGGAGGTTCTAAATTTTCAAAATATTGAGGAATGATACTTTGTACGCAATGATCCCGAAAAATGTTAGAGATGTTTAGAAGATCAAAAGCCTCGTTTATAAATGGACTTTTTATGAATCATCTTTTTTAGGAGGTGTTTTAACCAAAGGATATAGTTTATTTTGAGCGAATACGAATGACGAATTTTTAAGGCCTGGTCTGTTTTCCCTACGTATGCGGCGCCACATCCCTTGGCGTGTCATGTAATGACATAGATGACATCTTGATACGATCAATCATATAAAGACAAAAGGTGACAGAAAATATATAAAATCCCTCCCCTCTTTGCTCCCAAGAAAGAAAACCGAGAACATTCCTGTATTTAGAGTAATACCGAAGTGTTCCAACTCTATACCTTCATGAAGAAAATTCCATACCATTTATTCTGCACCAGAGACGTGTTTCGAATATTAAATTTTCATCAGTAATGCTTCTAGCGGGGCCACCAAAATTCATTTCAGTAGCGTCCTCTTTAATGTTTTGAAATAAGATTTGAACATTTACTTAACAGAGAGTCCGCGGCTCCAATTTTCTGTAGGCTCTCAAATTTCCTGTAGGGTCGATTCAGTAGCATATCCGAATAAAAAATATGTTCAAAATAGGATTAGAGAGTTTACTTCGCTAAAAAAAAATACCCCAAACAAAACAGAACAAAGCGAAAATTCGTGCAGTCCATGAGCAGTGACTATAACAAAGATTGTAATATCTCACACTGACTGACGCCTGGATGCTTACTCCTCACGGGCACCTTGTCCCAACTCTTACTAGGGGTCCATTGATGCTCAATTAGGTGCTCTATTATGAATGCTTGTTAGATTATCGTCATGATCTTCTGTATCTGAAGTAGTCAGCGTGTTAACTTCGGGTAAAGGCTAGTTACTTACTTCTTATTTTAATAACATAAATATGTTTTCTCATCAGAGATAATGGACCAAACATGCACGTTTCGGGTACTTAATTTCTAGCTGTGAATGTCTACTTTGTGTTTTCGCTTTGGGTTGTTCGGTGTCTTGCTGTGGTTGTCCTTTAGCTCAACGTTAGAATCAGGTAAGGATGAAATATTTAAAAATTGTGTTATGCCCCCGGAATCAACAGGCCGTCTAAGTCTTTTGATTGTGACTTTTTTGTATTCTGAATGGAGGTTTTGTTATCATTATTATTATTATATTTTTTATAGAGTTGATCAATGAAGAACATTTCTTGATCCTGATTATGGAATAACTAAAAACTAACTTTAAAACGATTTTGGGCTTTCTGTTTCACTTTAATGGAATGTATAAATATTATATTACCTGATCGTAGATTAATCATCTTTATCTCTTGAGACGTCAGATTGTTGAATACAGATGACATATTTTTATTCATTTCTGAAATAATTTATTATCAAGGAACGTAATAAGTATCATGTGAATAATCTGTTTACAAAATAATTTTGATATAATAACTTGTAGTATTCCTACATCAAAATGAACATGAACTTGTGAGGAAAAGGATCGATTATACAAATTAACCATAAAAAGAAGAAGAAAAATAATCATCGAAAAATGATAAAGTAAAGGTGTACCGTCCTAAAAGTGAGTCAGAATGCAATGTAAGAGACAACTTGATAACTGGAAACGTAGGAGAGGTATGCGCACGTAATCAACATAACCACACTATTTCATAGAAGGCACTAATGCCCAACCGCCTCGTTGGTTCATATGTAGTGTTTATGTGTATGTTTGAGTTGATATGTTAATGTCGTATTTCGTCGTCCTTACCCCTTTTGAATGTTTTAAATGTCTTCAAATTCAATAGCATAATTTAAGGACAGGCGAATTTGTAGCATGGACCAGACATGCACGTTTCGGTTACTTAATTTCTAGCTGTGCATGTCTACTTTGTGTTTTCGCTTTGGGTGTCGTTGTTATCCACCTTACCTCAACGTAAGAATCAGGCAGGGATGAAATATTAATTTTTGTTATGCCTCCGGAATAAAAGATTCGGGGGCATATAGTTTTTGGCATGTCCTTCTGTTTCCTGTTTGTCTACATTTGTATTTGTCTGTTTCTGATCACTGTTTGTCCGAAAAACTTTAATATTGGGCAAAACATTTGAACGGAAGGTGATAGAGCTAAGCCTTTCATATTTCACATGTGTAATATTTCTGACAAGGCCTTTTATTGATACCAAAGAAAGGAGGGGATCTCCAACAACACTAGGTTGCAGCACCCACAGCAAAATCCCAAAACAACCATGCAAAAAAAAACCCCACAGAACAGACACCCACAGAAAGAGACGCAAAAGGGACAAGGAACAAGAGCTCACACCATAGAAACATGAAACATAAAAGACTACACATGAATCTACGAGACCAATGGGCAACCGGTGCCGACTTAGGACGGCCATCTGCCACGTAAATGGCAGACGGTGTGGTTATCCTGGATTACGTGCCCACAACCCTCCCACTATTCCGATTTCCCAGAGGTCTCGAAGAACGCACAATTATGGTGTAAAACAACCTCCTCACTGTTAGATAACCAAAGTGTTTTACCTTGTGACCTTGACCTTAACCTTGATGTTAAACGTCTTTAAATTCAATAGCATCATTTAAAACCTGATATATTTACAGCATGGCAAAGACATGGTACTAAACCCTCATCAGTGATTCTCAGTCTAAATAATGTAAGATGGCCAAAAAGTATGAAAATTAGTATGTCCAAAAATTATCAAAAAGACGTGGCAGAATGGGTGACCTAAGAATGTTTAACATTGAGCATTACTTTTTATTGAAGGTGATGTAGCTTTCATATTTCGCATGTGTTTTCTTTGAGACAAGACCCTTCCATTGATATCACTATTCTTGACCTCATGACCTTGACCTTTGACCTACATTTGAAGAACTTTTTGAATGGACGGTGTAACGGCTTTCATATTTCTCATTTGTATTCTTTTTGATAAGACCTATCCAAAGACCCAATGACCTTGTCGTTTGACCTTCATATGAAACAAAATTTGGGATCTCCAACAACGCTAGGCTGCAGTACCCACAGCAAAAACCCAAAACACCCAATGCAAAAGCACAGTGTAGACAAGCACAGAAAGAGACGCAAAAGGGACAAGGAACGTCAACGTACAACACAAAGACATCAAACACAAAGGACTACACATAAACCAACGAGACCAATGGGCAACCGGTGCCGACTTAGGATGGCCATCTACCACGACAATAGCAGAAGGTGTGGTTACCCTAAATTTCGTGCGCACAACCCTCCCACTTTTCCAATTACCCAGAGATCTCGAAGAACGTACAATTGGGGTGTAAAACAACCTCCTCACTGTCAGATTGCCACACAAAATTAAGACCGTAAAACACAGGGGCCAAAGCAGATTAGACAAGCACAGAAAGAAACGCAAAAGGGACAAGGAACGTCAACGCACAAAACAGAAACATCAAACACAAAGGACTACACATAAACCAACGAGACCAATTGGCAACCGGTGCCGACTTACGACGGCAATCTGCCACGGAAATGGCAGAAGGTGTGGTTATTCTGGATTACGTGCCCACAACCCTCCCACTTTCCGATTACCCGGAGGTATCGAAGAACGTACCATTGTGATGTGAAATATCACCCAGTTTCACCTACTTAACAGAAAATGTTGTTTATATTGACAAAGATGCAATTATCATGGGCATTTCTACTTTTCGTTTATTCAAGGCAGTAAGATAAGATAAATAAGAAGAAAAAACAAACCGCCCTTCCGTTTAAGTAAGACTTGAAAAAAAAGGTATTGATGAATTGACTCTTGGCCGAATTCCGACTATTTCAAAAGATAAGAAACTCCTTGTGTTTCCTACAGCTACACACCAACAGTTGCATCTAAAGTTTACAATTACAAACGATTTCTGTGGCGTGCTGATTTAATTTATCCCTCACTACATCCATTTCCTTGTGAATGTTCTTCACCGAAATTTAATTTCTCTCCTTCTGGGCACGTTATTACTGTTCGACAGTAAGTGTTTGAATATTTTTCCCTGACATTGTCGCCATGGGACTTTCTTAATAGACATACATGTAACCTCAGACAGTGCATGTATTTTAGATATTGTTTTCATTTCCTTGCGTAAACATCGACGGCGGGTGCGGCTAGCCAACATGGGATGCTTACTCCTCCCGGGCATCTGGTCCGACCTCTAGCTTGCTAGGGGTCCGTCGGTGCTCAATGTGGTGCTCTATTGTGAATGCTGTTGAGATTGATGTCAGGATCTTCTTTAACTTACTGGTGACCTTAGTACAGTCTAGAACTACAAGTTTAAAGAATTCAATTTGTTACAATGTTTAACGTCTTTAAATTCAATAGCATCATTTAAGTACAGATCAATTTCCAGCATGGACCAGACATGCACGTTTCGGGTATTTAACCCTCGTCAGTGATCCTCAATCTAAACAATGTGATATTGCCAAAGAGTGTGAAAATTATCATGTACACAAATTTACCGAAAGACGTAGCAGGATGGGTGGAATATGATGTTACAGGACCCACGTTTTAGAAATTTCAAGAAATGTTGATAACAGAAATTTTCGAATGCGTTGAAGAGACAGACGATCAACCGAATCTAATCGAACTTGGCTACGTGTACTCCGGGGACTCCTGGTCCACCAGCAGTGACACTCACCAAGTGGTTCAAATGTTTAACGTATTCAAATTCAATAGCATCATTAAAGAGCAGATAAATTTTCAGCATGGACCAGACATTCACGTTTCGGGTATTTAACCCTCGTCAGTGATCCTCAATATAAACAATATAATATTACCAGAGTGTGAAAATTATTATGTACACAAATAATTTTACACAAAAAGAGTCCCAAATATAGAGAAAGTAAATCCTTTACATGGATCCAAAATTTTAAATTATCATGGACTTCTGTGAGGAATATGCAAGGCGTTTTGGCTATGAAAGAGGATGTGCAACTCGACATCCTTTCCGAATTGATGATATCCATCCGAGGATTCCTTTTATCACTTACAATCAACTGTGAACACCCTAGTCGATTCTACGACCCTGAAGTAATCAAAGAGCCTACCTCCAAGAACATTACGTCATCAAACCAACAGACAAAGGCCCAAATGATTACAAATCTACTTGCAAAAAGTAGCCTTGTTAAAGAGTTGGGTTTAAATTAAATCTGGATGTCCTACTTACGCCCCAATCAACCTTTTTGCCTCTGAAATAATACGCTCTCGCTTCCTTTGGCTTCCACACTAACAATTTAGATTTAAATTTACCATACTTATACTTTATACCTAAATGCATCACTGGTTCCTCAAAATGTTCTGCCAAAACTGTATCGATCTTACTCACCAAAGTTTTAACTGAAATGAAATCTGGAATTCGAAAATATTGTTCGACAGTATATTCTCGAAGCGGTATTTGCCAGATGTGGATTTTAAAGAGTTCGAAGAAACTTTCAGAACATCTGAAATCCATTCATCTCAGTCCATTCGACCAAAGCCTTTGATTTTTCGACGCTTTACAGAACGATCGCATATTAACAGAGAGACTCGCATATATTATAAGTAATGAGTTTAGAAGCATGAACAGAATTCGCAATTCTAATATAACTTGATTCTTTTTCCCTATTAAGACAACAGACGCGAGCCGGGCTCTATTCTCCAATGTAGGCCCTATAGCGATAAGCCACGCCTACCCATTTTGTGAAAGCAGATAAACCGGGAGGAACTGGTTTTACCAAAAATCGATTGGTTATCATTAGAATAGAAATAAAAATGACAAGGCGTGCTCGCGGCTCGGTAATAAATATGATTGGCTGAGGACGCTCGGGCATTATGAGACAATAGAGTCCAGCTTGTCATTTTTTATTTCTTATATATATATATATTGCTGTTAACTATCACAAACCTTACTTTGTGAAAGAAAAGTCAGACTCTGAAATAATGTCTGGTCTATGCTGTAAATTTATCTGCACTAAAATGATGCTAATGAATTTGAAGACGCTAAACATTTGTATGCCTTTCTTTTGTGTATTGGTATATGGTCATTGTCTATATTTGTCATTTAACTAACTTATTTGCTCAGGATAATATCATTTTTGAGATAGTTTTCATTATGATATAAATAAGTAACAAACATACATTCATACACAGTATAGTGATAAATCACCAAATTTTATATGAACTGTGCACATCGATTGACCTAAATATGCAGGCGTGTTCGATTATGTATAGCTTTTGTTAATACTTAAAGCCATTCATTTTGAAACCCTATTAAATAAAGACGAAATTTTCAAGCGTTTCTTAAAAGCGCATTCTACTTCACTTATTATCCCCCCTCAGAAAAAAAATGTTGGAATCTGATTGGTCAGATCATGGTCACATGACGCCGTGAAAAAAGCCGTATCAGGCTTGTAGATCCGTATCGGGCGAGTAGTTAATTATGACGTCATAAATATTGTATGATACAGAGACCCCCACACATACAGTTAGAGGTCTTCGACGTGATAAATTCGTTACACGGTTAGTTAGTGACCTGATACGGAAAAATACCTGGTGTGAAAAGAAAACCCGTATCGGGCTCGGCTTTCGCCTTGCCCGATACGGGTTTTCTTTTCACATCATGTATTTTTCCGTATCAGGTCACTAACTAACCGTGTAACTAATAGTATATAGCAAATGGAATAATAAAATATCGTCAGATCTAACCAAAAACAAGGTAAATCTCATAACAGACATGAGGAGATGCTTACTCTTCCTGGGCACCTGGTCTCACACTCATATCGGGAGTCCGCTTCTTTTCATGGGGTGGAGGTTTTCGTTTGTTTGCTTTGGTTTCTGTTTTATCCTGATTTTGTATTCCTTCAGTTTCTGATTTTTTTGAATTATCGATTTGGTGCTGTATACAGGGATATGGTCATTATCCTTATTTGTCATCTGTATAAGTTAACCGATGCAATGAATACAGGGAGTAGAATAAATTTTAAAGAATATTTGAAATATCTCTTACCTTTGGTGGTATTCTCTAAGTGTTTCAACATTTTCTGAGCATCAAGGAATGATAGTGATGTATAATGGATCTGTCTGGCCAGAGATGTCAGGTTATCATTTATACTGCCTATCTGTAGCTGACTTGTATTCCTTAATGTATTAACGCTGGTAACCAGATCCTGAATAATAAGCTGAAAAGCTTCATATTTCTTATTTCCTTTGTCCTCTAGTTCTTTTTGATGCTCTATTACGGCTGAGTTATTCTCATGAAGAAAATCTAATTCTTTATGGAGTGTCTGATTGTCTTGCTCCAATATCTGTAAAGTTGACTCAATAATTATGATTTTGTGTTGTTGGTCTTGGATTGTATCGTTCAGTGATCTTTCTATCTGTTGTTGAGACTGGAGTGTCGATTCCATGGATGATATTTTGCGTTGCTGGTCTTGTACTGTGCTAATTAGATACGTCACTTTCTTTTGTTGCGTCTCAATCGTAGTATTCATTGATCTTTCTACTTGTTTCTGTGTTTGCATTGTAGCATTCAGTGTCCTTAGTTCTCGTTGATGAGCTTGATTGGAGGCATTCATTTCCTGTTGTTGTGTATTGATCGTTGAATTCATTGACCTCATTTCCAACTGTTGTGCTTGGATTGTAGAATTCATTGACCTCATTTCCACCTGTTGCGCTTGGATTGTAGAATTCATTGACCTCATTTCCACCTGTTGTGCTTGTATTGTAGCATTTATTGACCTTTGTTCCCGTTGATAATCTTGATAAGAAGCATTCATTTTCTGTTGTTGTGCATAGATCGAAGCATTCATTGACCTCATTTCAACCTGTTGTGCTTGGATTGTAGAATTCATTGACCTAATTTCCACCTGTTGTTCTTGTATTACGGCATTCAGTGCCCTTAGTTCCCGTTGATAATCTTGATTAGAAGCAATCATTTTCTGTTGTTGTGCATAGATCCTAGAATTCATTGACTTCATTTAAACCTGTTGTGCTTGTATTGTGGCATTCATTTCTTTCACCTTCTCATCCTTGTCAATCTGTGTGGATATCAAAGAGGTGTTCAAATTAATGACCAAACTCCTAAGCATCGTTAAGTCCTTCTTAATGTCCTTGATTTCCTGTTGATTTCCACTATTGGTTACGTTAATTGCTGTAGCCGTAGGCAGAAGGACAACACAGAGTAAGACAAGAAAACGAGACATTTTGACTTAGGATACAAATGTATGGTTGTGTACTGTTTGATAAACAAATTCATATAAATTATCTGCCCGAATAAGATTTTCGCCGTAACGATAAAAGTATTTTATCTGCAAAATTGCACACGCCATAGGTTTGTAGTTACGATGATAAGATATGTTGACATAAAAATTCAAGTATGTTATGTATCAGATATAGATCATTTGACTATGAATGTTTATCACAACATACTATTGAAGTGAAGTGCTTACGGAAGCCTTAAATAATTATACGAAAAGATGGTGTAAATCAGAAGGAGTCGAACCGCATGCTCTGAATGACTGGAAAAACCTCATTTTAGATATAACGGATATCCGAATAGATAACTTCCATAAAAACCCTCATCTTTTTCAAAATCCACATTCCAAATCAGAAAGATATTTCAAATCCAAACTAAGTAAATTACATGAAAAATATGTCTTTGCACCAGCTGATAAAGCAGCCAACAACACCATTATCATTTGAAAACGTTACTACATATCAACTTTGATTTCGGAACTTTCGTCTACTAATACATATATCAAAAGCAATGAAAGTGCATCTAACATTTTAGGCAAGCATAACAGTGAACTGTCTTCATTCAATATCTCTATTTCTAAATTGGATCTCCCAACACTATATTGCATACCGAAACTGCACAAGTCTCCTTACAAATTTCGATTTATTGCTAATTCTAGTAACTGCTCCACTACAATGTTGTCTAGAAATCTGACGTCAGCACTTACTGCTATTAAAGAACACGTAACTAGATATTGTGAAACGGTTCTAAACAGGAACGATGTAAATTTATTTTGGTCTATTAAGAATTCAGGGGATGTGATTGAAAAAATGAAATCTGGAAATTTCCAAGCCAATACGATTTCTTCATACGACTTCTCTAATATGTACACCACACTTCCTCATGACAAAATTAATGATCGATTATCTAATCTCATTAAATGGTGTTTTGATCAAGAGCGAAAAACTTACATTTGTACATCTGAATCGAAGGATTTCATTTCCTCGACAGACTACAAATCATACAAATCAAATGGACATGTAGTGACCTGTGTAATGCCTTGTCCTTCCTCTTGGACAATATTTATGTTAGATTTGGTGAGGATCTATACAAGCAGGTTGTAGGAATTCCCATGGGTACTAACTGTGCGTCTCTTGTTGCAGATTTATTTTTATACACCTATGAAAAAGAATTTATCCAAAATCTTCAAAAGCAAAGATAATTTGATGAGCTGAAATGTTTCAGGTTACTTCTAGGTATCTGGATGATATTTTAACCATTGACAATCCTGCTTTTGAATTATATAAGAATGAAATTTATCCACAAGAATGAACCCTTAACAAGGCAAGCATTTCAAATAAAGAAACACCCTTTTTGGACCTAAATATCAAAATTGTAAACGGAAAGATTCATACAAGTGTATATGACAAAAGGGATGATTTTGAATACATATCACAGCTCATCCGGTACGCTAGAGCATGTACTGATATTTTGGATTTTCACAGTAGAAATTTACAAATTACCAAAAAACTTTTAGGTCAAGGTTTCCGCTTTCATAAACTAGTTAAGACTTTCTGGAAGTTTTACAAAAATTACAGTCAACTTCTTTTGAAATTCGAATCTATACATGCAACAGAGTACATTACTATGGGTATTACACAACCTGTCTTTTATGGTGATATGATAAACAAAATAAAAAGGATCAAAGGTAGGCAGCATAACCATCGAAAATGCGTCAGAATCATCAAACGCCTTTTATACCGTGGATATGATCCTAATGTCACCAGACGGACACTAGGCTTGGTACTTGACCAATCTACAGTCTTGTACAAGCGCATCCTTGAGACTTGCACTCTGACTGACTGTGACGACGGGACTCCATGACGGACCCTGTCCAAACCTCTTTAGAGAAGACAGTGCCCCGACCACCTGTCCTCTCTGAATGTCAGTCGGACTCCTCGGGTGATGACATACATGAGCTAGCTACAGCCGACAGAGCACGGACTGTATTACGCATGCCCTCTATTTTTATCCATTTACATATTCATCTGTGTCTCCGGGGCCTCTGCGTTTCGCGGTCTTGTTTGTGTGATGTCATCTTACAATGAGGAGGTTGTTTTACACCACAATTGTACGTTCTTCGAGACCTCTGGGTAATTGGAGAAGTGAGAGGGTTGTGCGCACGTAATCCAGGATAACCACACCATTTGCTACTTGCGTGACAGATGGCCGTCCAAAGTCGGCACCGGTTACCCATTGGTCTCGTCGGTTTATGTGTAGATTTTTGTGTTTGATGTTTAAATGTCGTGTGTCTCTTTTCCGTCTCGTGCTGTACTCGTCTTTTGTATTTTTGCTTCGGGTGTTTTGGTGTTTTACTGTTGATGCTGCAACGGGGTCTTGTTGGAGATCTCCTCCCTTCTATTTGTGAGATAAACAAGGCATACAATACAACAAGTAACAAAGTTTGTTTCTACAGCGCAGTTGAAGATTTCTGTTATCAAAATTTATTGAAATTTATAAAACATGGGTCTTGTAGCATCATATCCCACCCTTCCTGATTTGTCTTTCGGGACATTTATGGACATAATAACTTTAACACTCTTTGGTCATATTTCATTGTTTAAAGTGAAGATCACTTACGAGAGATAAGTACCTGAAACGAGCATGTCTGTTCCAAGCTGCATATTTTTTCTGTTCATAAATGCTTTTGAACTTGAAGACGTTTAACATAAAAACGATTTGAATGACCAATCGGCTGCTGTGGCTGAGGTTATTGTCTCATGTGATAGCACGCTAAGGGCCGTTGGAAATGCGGCTAACCACTGCACTACAACAATGCCATCTCCTAACATTCATAGCTTGAAGTCAAAGAAACTACAGAGACAAATAATTCAGCATCCTATTTGGACATAACACTGTCCTACGACACCGATGGTTATAGGAACACCTCGCTCAATGACAGACGTGACGACTTCGATTTCAGCATCATAAACTTTTCTTTTTTGAGTAGCAATATTCATTCATCGCACGCTTCTGGCGTGTTCATATCTCAATTGATACGTTATGCCAGAGCAAGTACCAAATATACATTATTTGTTCTGAGAGCCAGGCGTCTTTCAGGTAAGCTTTTCAGTCAAGGCCTAGGGTACATTTGTGATGGACTAATATCGTCATTGAGGACGTTCTACGGTCGCCTAGGAGAACTCGTCCCACTATGATACTATGAAAAATATGGATAATGACCATATCCCTGTATACAGCCCAAAATCGATAATTCAGAAAATCAGAAACCTAAGGCATACAACAAAATCAGGATAAAACAGAAACCAAAGCGAACCTCCACCACATGAAAAGAAGCGAACTCCCGATATAGGAGTGAGACCAGGTGCCCAGGAAGAGTAAGCATCTCCTGCTTGCATACAACATCCGCCGCTTCAATTCGGTCTCCTGTTTGCATGCAACACCCGACGCTTCAATTCGGAATTATATGATATTCCATTGTCCAGAATGGTGGATGATATTCTGTCTTACACCATTTGAATCATCCAACCACAATATACACTTGTATCTTCCGAAATGGAAGTAACCTGGATGTGGTATCTCTGCCAAATTAAAGCGACTCTTCCTGGGCACTTGGTTACACTCACATATTGGGAGTTCACCTCTATTTATGTGATGGATATTTGTTTGCTTTGGTTTCTGTTTTATCATAAATGTTGATTGTTGATCTTCTCGTCAACGCATGTGAAACATTCTGTTATCAAAGTTTCTTAAAAAATATAAAACGTGGGTCCTGTAGCATCATATCCTTCCCATCCTGCTACGTCTTTCGGTAAATGTTTCAGCATAATAATTTTAAAACTATTTGGCAATACTACATTGTTTAAATTGAGGATCACTGATGAGGGTTAAGTACCTGAAACCTGCATGTCTGGTAAATGCTGGAACTCTATCTGTTCTTAAATGATGCTATTGAATTTAAATACATTTAACATATGTTCCACTTGGTGAGTGTCACGGTAGTCCCCAAGAGCACATGTAGCCAAGTTCGATTAACTTCGGTTGATCGTCTCTTCAACGCATCTGAAACGTTTTGTTATCAAAACTTCTTAAAATTTCTAAAACATGGGCCCTGTAGCATCATATCCCACCATCCTCCTACGTCTTTCGGTAAATCTTTCAGCATAATAGTTTTCACACTATTTCGCAATATTACATTGTTTAAGGAGGTCAAGGACAGCAAGCCTTAAATTTGATCCTATCATTTAATTTTCCTAAAAATTATAAATGTTAATAATTGAAATATACTTTTTCTACATGCAAAGTTTCATCAATTTTTTACCGTTGGTTTTGAAGCTATGAACGTACACATATACCCATTCAAAGCCCCAAAATGGACCGTAAACGTGACTTTAAAATTAACACACTTTAGGTTAAGAAAAACCAGTTACAAATCTTCTGTATGGGCAGAATATTAACAAGTTCTGTATATTTCATTTAGATATGATGTGCGCAATCGGATATGAATAGAATTATATATGATCACTAACACTTTTGGAAGAAATTGTCGAATAGAAATAAATTTATGTCTATTTTCAAAACGTCTTTGAGTTGCTAATTTTTAATAATAATGTCCGTTTATCTGAAACCCTATCATTTATTTTCCATAAAAGCTTAATATTATCTTCTTCATATGTCAAGTGAAACACCGTTAAATTACTATTGAAATTTGACCGTAAGTTTTCAAGTTATAGTGATTTTGTTACCCCCTTCCCCTTATTTCTACGTTAGCTAATGCGGAAGATCTTGCAAAAAACGCGCCAATGTCGCCGTGTCTATTATGACGTCATAATTAATCCAGAGCTTTCCGATGGGGTTCTTTCGGACACTGTTCTGGACAACCTTAAATTGAGGATCACTGACGAGGGTTCAGTACCAGAAACGTGCATGTCTGATCAATGCTGGAAATTTATCTGTTCTTAAATGAGGCTATTTAATCTGAAGACGTTTAACATTTGTATGCCTTTGGGTTATGATTTTCTAAATTTTCTCGAGTTTGTACTGTGTATTGGACTTGTCATTCTATTCGAAACTGTCATCGAACATAAAGGAGGTTTAACATCATAGCACCATCCCTCCAATGCTATTTTGAACACAGATTTTATTTAGATATGCTACTGAATCGACCCTACAGGAAATTCGGAACCGAGCAATCTCTGAAAAGTAAATAAACAAATATAAATTCAAACAATAAAAGAGGGCGCTACTGAAAAGAATTTTGGTGGCTCCGATGTAAGCATCACTGATGAGAATCTAACATTCGAAACACGTGCCTGGTGCAGAAAAATTGGTTTGAAATTTTCTTAATGAAGGTAAAGAGTTGGAACACTTCCGTATTATTGGGAAATGGTCATTGTCCATATTTGTCATACACTGCATACACAGTGGACAACCTGTATATAGTAATTTGCTCCATGGTTTATGGTAATTGTATTATTTATATGGTAAATGGTACACCGTACGTGGTTTTACCTACATAAAGGTGGAATTAAAAGGAAAGGGGATGATCTCCAGCATGACCACCCTGCACTCACCCAGCGAAACAAACCCACAAGAAAGTGATACGCAAATGACACCAGACAAAACTACAAAAAAACAAAAATACACGGCAATAATAACTAGAACATCATACAAGACAATCGGAACAGACGTACAGAAACATCAAATATTAATGACACCACATAAAAGGAAGGAGAACAATGTGCACCCGGCGCCGACTTTGGACGGTTATCTGTTATAAGCAGATGATGTGGTTATCCGGATTACATGCGCACAACCCTCCCACTTATCCGGATACACAGAGGTCTCCATAGACGCACAATAGTTAAATAAACATAAAACTTCTCACCGTAAGGTGACGTCACAAACCAGACAGTTACACGCAACTGCCTTTTGTAACACACAGTCTAGTTAAAGAGTTGGGTTTAAATTCGACACCTGGAAATCCCACTTACACCCCAACAAATCTTTCTGCCTCTGAAATAATAGATAACCACAAATCAGCTCTTGCTACCTTTGGCTTCGACACTACCAATTTAGATTTAGATTTACCATACTTATACTGCATACCTAAAATGCATAAGAATCCGTACAAACAACGTTTCATCGCTGGTTCCTCAAAATGTTCTACCAAATCTGTATCGATCTTACTCACCAAAGTTTTATCTGAAATCAAATCTGGGCTACAAAAATATTGTTCGACAGTATATTCTCGCAGTGGTATCAACCAGATGTGGATTTTAAAGAATTCGAAGGAACTTTTAGAACATCTGAAATCCACTCATTTTAGTAGAGTCCATTCGATCAAAGCCTTTGATTTTTCGACACTTTACACTACAATTCCACATTCTAAATTGAAAGAAAGACTCTCAAAAATTATAAGTTATGCTTTTACAAGTAAGAACGGTAATCGCAAATACAAATTTATTGTTGTTAACTATGACAAAACCTACTTTGTAAAAGAAAAGTCAGATTCTGAAAATAAGTACACTGAAACAGACATTATTCAGATGTTAAACTTTCTGATCGACAACATTTTTGTGGTGTTTGGAGGAAAGGTCTTCCAGCAAATTGTCGGAATTCCAATGGGGACCAATTGTGCCCCACTCCTTGCCGACATTTTCCTTTACTCGTACGAAGCTGAATTCATTCAATCTTTGGTCTCTGAAGGGAAAAGATACTTAGCTTCTGACTTCAACTACACTTACAGATACATAGACGATGTGTTGTCCATCAAAAATCCAAAATTCGCGGATTACCTGAACAGTATCTATCCTTCGGAGCTTGAAGTCAAAGAAACTACAGAGACAAATAATTCAGCATCCTATTTGGACATAATGTTGTCCTACGACACTGATGGTCACATGAACACCTCACTCTATGACAAACGTGACGACTTCAATTTCAGCATTACGAACTTTCCTTTTCTGAGTAGCAACATCCCTTCATCGCCTGCTTATGGCGTGTTCATATCTCAGTTGATACGCTATGCCAGAGCAAGTACCAAATATACGGATTTTGTTCTGAGAGCTAGGCGTCTTTCAGATAAGCTTCTCAGTCAGGGATATGTTTGTGACCGACTAACATCGTCACTGAGGAAGTTCTACGGTCGATATGGGGAATTCGTCATACACTATGATGTCCCACTATCCAGAATGGTGGATGATACTCTGTCATAGACCATTTGAACCATCCAACCAAAGATTGTACTCTATATCTTCCAAAATGGAAGTAACCGGATGTGACAGTTCTACCGAATTGAAGCGACGGGTGTTGTATGCAAGCAGGAGATGCTTACTCTTCCTGGGCACCTGGGCTGGTGGCCATAAACATAAAACATTCTTAGACAAATTCTAGTCTTAAATTTTAAGAATAGTCTCAGAATAAGAATCATTTTGAGAATTTTCCTAAAATCAATGGCCATAAACATTTTTAAGAATATTCTTAGATGAGACAAATTCTAAGACTGTTGCCAAGAGCAACTAAGAATGATTTAAGCACCTGTTACTAAATTTAAGAATTCTTTTAGAAAACGAATATTCTGTGTTGTATGTTTGGACTAGAAACCGCATAAATGCACAATTAAACCGTAAAAAGTTATGTTTGTACGCTATGGGAGAGCCAATACACGCGATTTGTGCGATTATAGTATATCAATATTAGTAATATATTTTTCCTGTATGGCTTAATGGTAAATAAAACAAAATTGTTTTCAAAACAATGTAGCAAATCAAAGAAACTGAAACGTTTACAATGGTTTCGAACATTTGTACATTGTTGTTTGATTTTGTAGCCAGGTTCAATAACGTTTTTTGAAACCCATTTGCTGCGACAACCCTGTTCAAATAACGTTACGTCACTACAAGAACTTTTGACGTCACACAGCAAAAATAACGTTCGTCCTTCCCGCCATGAAGGTGTAAAGCAGGTGTTACGCTGTAGGACAGGGATGCAAGTAACATTAACTGATTTATTTTTCTTCAAATGCCATCAATTCAGAAGATAAATTTGATACATACAATGTGGTTAGAGAATTTATATGGATTTTCAGTAAGAAATAAAACGTAAATTTGTACGACATAATTCTTAAGTAAACCCCATATGGAGGATTAAGATGAGTGCACCCCCCCCCCTTCTCCTAAAATTGACGAAGTACGGGTTGAATTGCAAAATAAGTTGAATTCTAATATTAACGCTGCTTCAACAAAATCTGCAAAATTCGAAGTAAAATAATAATAACGCCCAATATTTACATTCCTACTGCGTATCCCTTATATAAAGGTACCAAACCAACTGTTGCTTTATTTCTCGATAATCGCAAGAGCCTATCACGTGACATTTTATTTATTTCTTTAATACAGATTCATAACATGTATCCATTATCAAACGAAGCCGTCTACCCCCAGTGATTAAATGTGTCAAAATCTAGGTCACCCACATGAGTGTGACGTAGTAAGTCGATCACGCGTCAGTAGACGAAGTTCAAGGACGAACTGCATTGTTGTCTGCAGAAAGATGCCGTGTTTGGATGAGCGAATATTCAGGCATAAGTGGATCAAATATTCAGTATTTAGGATGAGGATTTGATTCACTTGTGTCATTACCAACAGTGAATTTATCTTTGCTTCTTATGGATTCATAATATCAGAAATACTTCGAGTATCAGCGAATCTTTAGCCATGATGTTTAGGTAAGCCATGAAAATACCGAAAGGTTTCGCGTTTTCGACGGCTGTACTCGACTTTTGCATTATTCTAATTACTTCCAGATGAAATAGGGTATTTACAGAAGTTTGTATACAATAATACCGATTGATTTCAAATGTCTAAGCAGTTTAACAGTGTGTTAAAAAGAGTTTTCAAAAGTTTTCCCTTCAGTTCTGTGAAATTTCTCCAGTTTAACTCTCCGCCATGTCTGAATTATGTTGGACAAAAGTCACGAATTTTCACGATTCAATTTTCTTCAGTTTTAATTGAAATGTTCAAAATACAGCAAGAGGACAAAATTCAGTTTCTCATTTGTCAACAAAGTTTCCGTACAGAAGGTACTACTTCGAATCAAGCGAAAAACGTCGAACGTTCGTTTGCTCTTACGTCAAATGGCGTTCTCCCTCCGCAATGATATTTCAAATGTAAAGAAACTGGCTAAAAAATTTGCAGAAATAACTTATTTAACACGTAAAATGTAAATATAAGGATTGTTTTTCAGCTTTTGCGCTTTATCGGTGTGTATTGGCAGTAGGGAATGGAAACAAAATTCATGAAAAGCACTTCGTGCTTTACATATTTTGTTTCCATTCCCTACTGCCAATACACACCGATAAAGCGCAAAAGCTGAAAAACAATCCTTAAATATATTTATCGGTGGCTAACTTTCCTGCACCATGTTTGAACACAACACCCCCCCCCTCCACTAAAATAAGCCCAAGAAGAATATTCAGGTTAGGCATGGTCCATTTGATATTCTGGGGGGGGGGGGGGCGGTCAATTCGGGTCTAAAAGTAGATTTATTATAGATTTAAACGTAGAATATTCTGTGTTTGTGTTTTGAAAAGTTTTGAAACTTTAGATAATCAAAGCAATCTCTCCGGTCGATATCCCTTCTGAAAGAGTTTTAGGTAACAGATCGCTTGTATTTTTATCTATATATTTTAAAGAAGATTCTTTCTCTTGCTGAACGGATTTTTACATCTTCAGAACAGAAATTAAATATATATATATTTATATTTCATAATTCTGGTTTCATAGTTTATTTCACCAAAAGCACATGCTTATAGGTATAAACACAAAATATATACAACTTATATACATTATTTATACAATATGTACAACACCAAAGACTCACGAACGGAGGCATGGTTTTAAATAGAAGAAATCAATAAGATAGAGAAATGAATTCATTCCATTAGTTTTTTTCGCAAATAAGATAAATACCGAGATTAAGTAGGTCTTTTACATTATCACTTGTGAAAAGTTCAACAAGTTTAAAAACAGAAGGTCTTTTCCACAATTGGGTTTTTCTATAGCATTTTCTCAGTTCATTACAAGAGGGACATTTAAGCATAATAGAATGGTAATTGCAAAAAGTCAATGCATAACATTCTCTAGTTATTTGTTTGTTTTGTTTTATACGCCCGTCTTAAGACAGAACGACGAATTATGGTATGGTGCTGTCCGTATGTCCGTCTCTCCCTACCCTGTGGGCACGATAAATGTAACCCTAGGGAATTACAATGTAGATAGCCTATACCTAGACGAAGAACTTATTTTTAAGGTCAGAGGTCATTTGAAAGTCATTCAAGGGCTAAACATAGTTTTTGTGATTCGTTAAAAATCTATTTCTGGTCAAAATGTTTTTAAAACGTTTAATACTTGAGGAAGAAAACATGTTATTACACATATGTCACGGGTTTATATATATATATATATATATATATATATATATATATATATATATAAAAGCACAAAAAAAGGTACAAGCGACCACGACACTAAACGTTTTTAAACCCAGCGGAAGGGACAGTACATCCCTTGAGCCCTCTGGATACACGAATATGTACTTGATCCGACATTGTCTGAATAGTGAACGTGGTTGTTTTCACCTCTTTTGTGCTGTCTATATATATATATATATTTATCCCACCTCTGGCAAATTTCTTGCAATCTGATTGGTCGAGAAGAACCGAATATTATGTTGTATTATTTTACTGACATGATATTATTTTGATATCCTGCTTCCACTACAACGCTTTACGATATTGACGTCACCGAAATGCTTTAAAATATGGTGACGTTACATACACCAGCCAAAAGCCATCGGTGGGATAAATTCGTTATACAGTGTTTTACAGGGGGAATACAAAAATATATTGGGTCGATGAAAAAAGTTGTATTGGGCTCGGCTTCGCCTCGCCCAATACAACTTTTTTCATCGACCCAATATATATATTTCTGTATCCCCCCTGTAAAACACTGTATAACTAATAATATATATATATATATATATATATATATATATATATATATATATAAAAGCACAAAAAAAGGTACAAGCGACCACGACACTAAACGAGTATAGTACAGGTTCTGACTAGCATGAGAGTGTGTGTATGTTTTTTTTTATGTACTTGTGTCCGAACGGAATGAGGGACGTACTGTCCCTTGTTCCGTCTGGATACAAGTACATATTCGTGTATCCAGAGGGCTCAAGGGATGTACTGTCCCTTCCGCTGGGTTTAAACACGTTTAGTGTCGTGGTCGCTTGTACCTTTTTTTGTGCTTTTATATCTTTTTTTCCAAGCGACGTGCATTCGCCCTTTGTTGGGCTGATCCGACATTGTCTGAATAGTGAACGTGGTTGTTTTCACCTCTTTTGTGCTATATATATATATATATATATATATATATATATATATATATATATATATATATATTTCCATTTAAGTAAGAAATTCTGCAGATAGGGAAGAGGACGGGCCTTCGCACAACGGTGGTACATAATTAGTTATTTGTTATATGCTGAATGCCTTTTTGGTGCGATACAGCCTAAACTGTTAGCATTAGAAAACTCAAATTTACCATGAACATGTAGATAGCCTATAGCAGGATGAAGAGCCCTATTGGGGTCATGGGTCAAGATCATTTTGACTTTAATGCCTTTTTGTGAAAACGTTAAATACAAATTCATTATTTCTGGTAAAAATGTTATAAAATATTTAAGTACCTGAAAAAGAAAGCTAATTCTTTCACATATATTCACAAATATGAAGGGATCATAAATATCTTTTGCCAAAAAAGTTAGAAATCACGCATAAAGAGAGGGGACGGTATAAGCTCTATTATATTTTCGAGATAATTATTGCAAAAAACCTGTAAGAACTGAAATATTGAAGCCATTTTAGATGAAAAGGCATTTTTCATCAAACCAGAAATGGACGATTTTAATATGATTACAGAATGATTCTTAAAAATAAAAATCTTGCTTATTGTTATAGATTCATAGATAAACTGTTGATTTCTGCAAATAGAAAATATTCATGTATTGGTAAATTAGGAATTTTGATTAGTATATATTATATTTCTTTTTGTATGGCGTGTCAATGTCAATTATTGTGGAAAAAATGTAAATATCGGGAAAAAACATATCAATTACTTTGGGAAATTCCAGGCTGGATGGGTCCTGCCATTCTTACCGTCACTCTAGCGCTTGTTTGTTATAATGGGAAAAAAAGGAAATATATACATCAATTCAATGAATCACACCTTGTACATCTTGTATCAGTGCAAATAGGAAGGTTTTATTTTGTTATCGGTAATGCCGAAAATATGCATTCTTCGGAAAATCTTTGGTGTGTATTCCATCCTTCTTTTGATAATACTACAGTAGGTTTGTCAATCAAGCAATATTGTAGTCGACCTGATTCCCCATGAAATATAGTTTTCGGTTTGCCCAAATCTGGCAAGTTTTTGAGCGTTCCTTTGCTATTTCTGACTTATTTTACTGATATATTTTGCTTTCACATGTCATAATCATCTTCTTTGGGCATTGCCCTCACCCCCTTCCGCCCCGGGCTATTGTTGCATTAAGTATCGATACTGAATACGACTTTGTATATGGTTTTGTTTTTTCTTCTTTCCTTATTATTATGGATGGGGGGGGGGGGGTAAATCGAAACTGTGTATAAAAGAATGAAGACAAAATTGGTCAGTGATGGCGTTTTGTCTCTCGTAAAACTATGAAACAATCATTGGCAATGCCTCATTTTTGTGGGGAAAAAACGTTATGCGATTTTGCACACATAGCTACTAAAACAGCTCTGTGATTATTGAATATTTTTAATCTTTAATTTTACAGTTAGTCAAGATAAAAATCACGATACGGATAGAAAAAACTCTATACTCCTTGAAATGGTCCAGTCTAGATCATAAATGACATCTCAGTTAAAGAAAAAAAAATGAATAAACAAAAAAAGAATAAAGTATAAAATCAAGGGACAAAAAGAGGAAAAAAAATATTAGAAACGAATTTGGTCCCAAAAGTTTGATATACCCAACATTTTTAAGCATGTTTATTACATGTCACATGATGCGCTTTTCTTCTGCGGTCTTTGTTTAGAACGACTCAATGCTATAAATAGCAGCCCGGGAACATTTGAAAACTTGGCAAAGGCCGGAGTGGGTCTGAGATAAAATTAAAAATAAAAACATACAAAAAGAGAAGGGAAACCAATTCAGACGCTAATATACAGGAAATATTTTATAGTACATTGCTTTTGCCTAAACTCAGTATCCACTCAGTGCGTTCAATGCGAATGCTCCGCAAGATGGCGCTTCATTCAGTCTAATTATTGACCTGAAGGACGCACTGGGAGACCTGCATTGAATAGGCTCCTCTATCGAAGCGTCAGAAAGTTTAGCCGGGGCCATTTTGGTTCAAGGAGAATATTCTTAAACGGAGTTAAGACAGCTATGGAGTAGTCTCAAAATTTTAAGAATATTATTTAAAATTAAGACCATTCTTAAGTCTCAATTTCTTTATGGCCACAAAATCGGCTTAGAATATGACTTTTGAGAATATTCTTAGATTTGAGACAAATTCTTGTCTTAAAAAAGTTTAATGGCCACCAGCCCAGGTCTCACTCTCATATCGGGAGTTCGCTTCTTTTCATATGGTGGAGGTTTTTGTTTTTGTTTGCTTTGGTTCCTGTTTTATCCTGATTTTGTATGCCTTCGGTTTCTGATTTTCTGAATTATCGATTTTGTACTGTAGACAGGGATATGATCATTATCCATATTTGTCATTCTATGTAAAGGGATCTAAAACAATTATATGGCATGCGTATAGCAGTCTGTGCTCTGCTTCCTGAAGCGAGAATAATTACCCGAGAAATCTGGTCAGCTTTCAGATAGGACAGAGAATCAGGACCCAGTCTTCTCTGGCGAGATTTAAACAAAACCCGTCATGGAGTTCCGTCGCCACGTTTGGCCATCGTGCAACGTTCGGAAAGACACTGGTACAGAACTGTAGATTGGTCCAGTACCATGCCTAGTGTTCTTTGATGGCGTTGGGATCATATCCTTAGTAAAGCAGGCGACCGACAATTTTCTTACATTTGTGGTTGAAGTTTGATCTGCCTTTGATCCTCCTTTTTTTTACTAGGTCACCGCAAAATGAGGGTAATGAAATTCCCAATGCTATATAATCTGATGCTGGAGTTGTCACAAAGTTTGAAAGAAGTTCAGAATAGTTATTGTAAAATTCCAAAAGGCTTTTAAAAGTTCATGATATCTTAATCCTTGACTGATAAGTTTCTTTGTAATTTGTCTATTTTTATCATGGAAGTCCGAAACATGGGAGCAAGCTCTAGCATATCTGATGAGCTGACAGATGTAAATGTCGTAGGATTGCAACCTTGGAACATCGCTATCAAGCCAAGGAAAATTAACTTTGTTAAAGCCAGAGTCTTCTCTTTTGTCGTATATCTCTGTGTTGGTACTATAGAACCTATATTTCAATCAATATTGATAATTTCTCTGTTACTGATTTTGATATTAAGATCCAAAATTTGTGTAGCTTTATTGAATTAAAAGACGTTTAACACTTGAACTACTTGGTGAGTGTCACTGCTGGTGGACCAAGAGTCCTCGAGGGCACATGTAGCCAAGTTCGATCAACTTCGGTTGATCGTCTGTCTCTTCAACGCATTTGAAATTTTCTGTTACAAAATTTCTTGAAAGTGCTAAAACGTGGGTCCTGTAGCATCATATCCCACCCATTCTGCTACGTCTTTTGGAACATTTCCGGACACAATGATTTTCATACATTTTGGCCATATAACATTGTTTAGACTGAGGATCACTGACGAAGGTTTAGTACCCGAAACGTGCATGTCTGGTCTATGCTGTAAATCTATCAGGTTTTAAATGATGCTATTGAATTTAAAGACGTTTAACAATTCAAGTACTTGGTGAGTGTCACTGCTACGTCTTTTGGTACATTTCTGGACATAATAATTTTCATACATTTTGGCCATATCACATTGTTTATACTGATGATCACTGACGAGGGTTTAGTACCCGAAACGTGCATGTCTGGTCCATGCTGTAAATTTATCTGGTCTTCAATGATGCTATTGAATTTAAAGACGTATAACTTTTAAACTTCTTGGTGAGTGTCGTTGCTGGTTGATCAAGAGTCCCCGAGGGCACATGTAGCCAAGTTCGATCAACTTCGGTTGATCGTCTGTCCCTTCAACGCATTTGAAATTTTCTGTTACATAATTTCTTGAAATTTCTAAAATGTGGGTCCTGTAGCATCATATCCCACCCATTCTCCTTTTGGTACATTTCTGGACATAATAATTTACATACCTTTTGGCGATATTACATTATTTAGACTGAGGATCACTGACGAGGGTTTAGTACCCGAAACGTGCATGTCTGGTCCATGCTGTACATTTCCAGTAAGGTGACTGGGTCAATGTTAAACGTCTTCAAGTTCAATAGCATGGACCAGACATGCACGTTTCGGGTACTAGATCCTCGTCAGTGATCATCAATTTAAACAATGTAATATTGCGAGCTAGTGTGAAAATTATTGTGCTGAAAGATTTACCGAAAGACGTAGCAGGATGGTTGGGATATGTTGCTACAGGACCCACGTTTTCGAAATTTCAAGAAATTTATAGTAAGTCCACATTGGACGAATTCGAACACTTATTCTATATATGAATGACACATATGAAAAAAGAAACCATATCTCTATCAAGAAGTACAAAATCGTTAATGAAAGACCATCTAACCAAGGGCGTACAAAACCAGGATAAAACCAGAAGCAAAGCAATGCAATCAATATCAGTATGTTAACAATGTTATTTCCAAAAAGTTGACGTAATACCTGTGTTAACAGAAACCCAAATTGCACGCTCAGTTACGCAATTTCAAAGCTTAGAATTAAGGTTTCAATGCAGAAAAAATAAAAAAGTGAATTTATGGATAGCGAAAAATAAAAAATAATCTAAATGTATGTTCAAGTGCAAACTAAAGATAGGACAATGTCACTTTAAGGTATATAACTTATGCGTCTAATAATGGTAAACTTAATGTCAAAAAAAAATTAGTGGACTCAATCGCAACAACAACATCAACACCATCAGCAACAACAACAACAACAACATCAACACCATCAGCAACAACAACACCAAGAGTAATAACGACACCAGGAGCAATACAAACACCAAGAGCAACACCAAACATCAACACCAACATAGCAGAACCAACACAGCAGAACCTATATAGCAGAACCAACACAGCAGAACCAACACACCAACCCCACCACACGAGAACCAATACACCAGAACCAACACACTAGAACCAACACACCAGAACCAACACACTAGAACCAACACACCAGAACCAACACACTAGAACCAACACACCAGAACCAACACACCAACCCCACCACACGAGAACCAATACACCAGAACCAACACACTAGAACCAACACACCAGAACCAACACACTAGAACCAACACACCAGAACCAACACACTAGAACCAACACACCAGAACCAACACACCAACCCCACCACACGAGAACCAATTCACCAGAACCAACACACCAAAACCAACACACTAAAACCAATACACCAGAAACAACACACTAGAACCAACACACCAGAACCAACACACCAGAACCAACTCCAACATAGCAGAACCAATACCAACACACCAACACCAACAAAGTAGAACCAACACAACAGAACAAAAGAGCAGAACAAACACAGCAGAAAAACAACAACACAGCAACACAAACACAGCAGATCGAACACAGCAGAACGAACATAGCAGAACCAACACAGCAGAACCAAAGCATAACCAACTAAGCAGAACCAAAGCAGAACCAACACATTAAAACCAACGGCAACACAGCAACACCAACACATCAACCCCAACACAGCAGAACTAACACAGCAGATCTAGCACAACAGAACAAAGACAGCAGAACCAACACAACATAACAAACACAGCAGATAAAACACGGCAGAACACACACAACAGAACAAACACAGCAGAACAAAAACGGCAGAACCAACAAAGCAGGACCAATACAGCAGAACCTAAACATCAACACGAACACATCAACACCAACACAGCAGAACCAACACATCAACACCAACACAGCTGAATTAACACATCAACACCAACACAGCAGAACCAACACAGCAGAACCAACACTGCAGAATCAACACTGCAGAACCAACATATCAACACGAACACATCAACACCAACACATTAACACCAACACAGCAGAAGCAACACAATAGAATCAACACAGCAGATCTAGCACAACAGAACCAACACAGCAGAACCAACACAGAAGAACCAACACAGAAGAACAAATACTACAGAACCAACAAAGCAGGACTAATACAGCAGAACCTACACATCAACACCAACACAGCAGAACAAACACATCAACACCAACACAGTAGAACAAACACATCAACACCAACACAGCAGAACAAACACATTAGAACCAATACAGCAGAAGCAATACAGCAGAACCTACACAGCAGAACCAACACATCAAAACCAACACAGCAGAACCAACACAGCAGAACCAACACAGCAGAACCAACACAGCAAAACTAGCACATAAACATAAACACATCAACACCAACACATCAACACCAACGCACTAACATAGCAGAACCAACACAGCAGAACCAACACATCAACACAACACATCAACAACAACACATCAGCACAGCACATCAACACCAACACTGCAGAACCAATACAGCAGAAATTACACAGCAGAACCAACACAGCAAAACCAACACATCAACCCCAACGCATCATTACTAACACATCAACACCAACACAGTAGAACCAACACATTGCAGAACAAACACAGCAGCAGAACCAAAACAGCGAAACCAAAACAGCGAAACCAACACAGCAGAACTAACACATCAACATCAACACAAAACATCAACACCAACGCAGTAGAACAACAACATAAACACCAACACATCAACACCAACACACTAACTCAGCAGAACCAAGACATCAACACAACATATCAACACAAACACAGCAAAACCAACACAGCTGAACCAACACATCAACACCAACACAGCAGAACCGAACCAACACATCAAAACCAACACAGCAGAACCAACACAGCAACACAACACATCAACACTAACACATCAGAACCAACACATCAACAGCAACACAGCAGAACCAATACAGCAGAAACTACACAGCAAAACCAACACATCAACCCCAACACATCAATACCAACACATCAACACAACAGAACCAACACAGCAGAACCAACACAGAAGAACCAACACAGCAGAACCAACACAGCAGAACCATCGGCAACACAGCAAAATAAATATTTCAGAAAAACACAGTAGCAGAACCAAAACAGCAGAACCAACACAGCAGAACTAACACATCAACATCAACACCAACACATCAACATCATCACAGCAGAACCAACACAGCATAGCCAACACATAAACACCAACACACTAACTCAGCAGAACCAACAGAGCAAAACCAACACAGCAGAACTAACACATCGACATCAACACATCAACAACAACACATCAACATCAACACCAACACAGCAGAACCAACACATCAACACCAACAATACAGAATCAACACGTCAAAAACCAACAGAACCAACATAGCAGAACCAACACATCAACATCAACACAGCAGAACCAACACATCAAAACCAACAGAACCAACACATCAACATCAACACATCAACACCAATACATCAACACCAATGCATCAACACCAATATATCAATACCAATACATCAACACCAATGCATCAACACCAATACATCAACACCAATGCATCAACACCAACACATCAACAGTAACACAGAAGAACCAACACAGCAGAACCAATACATCAACATGAACACATCAACACCAACACATCAGAACCAACACAGCAGAACCAACACAACAGAACCAACACATCAACATCAACACATCAACACAGCAGAACAAACATAGCAGAGCCAACACAGTAGAACAATCACAGCAGAGCTAACATTGCAGAACAAACACAACCGAACCAACACAACAGAACTAACACATCAACGCCAACACATCAACATCAACACCAACACATCAACACGAACACAGTAGAACCCACACATCAACGCCAACACATCAACACCATCACAGCAGAACCAACTCAGCAGAACCAAAACATCAACATCAACACATCAACACCAACACATCAACACCAACACAGCAGAACCAACACAGCAGAACCAACACAGCAGAACCAACACAACAGAAGAAAGGAGGGGATCTCCAACAACACTAGGTTGCAGCACCCACAGCAAAATCCCAAAACACCCATGCAAAAAACACAGAACAGATACCCACAGAAAGAGACGCAAAAGGGACAAGGAACACCAACTCACAACATAGAAACATGAAACATAAAAGACTACACATAAACCAACGAGACCAATGGGCAACCGGTGCCGACTTAGGACGGCCATCTGCCACGTAAATAGCAGACGGTGTGGTTATCCTGGATTACGTGCGCACAACCCTCTCACTTCTCCAATTACCCAGAGGTCTCGAAGAACGTGCAATTGTGGTGTAAAACAACCTCTCATTGTAAGATGACATCACACAAAAACGACCGCGAAACGCAGAGGCCCCAGAGACACAGATGAATATGTAAATGGATATAAAAAGAGGGCATGCTTAATACAGTCCGTGCTCTGCCGGCTGTAGCGAGCTCATGTATGTAATCACCCGAGGAGTCCGACTGACATTCAGAAAGGACAGGTGGTCGGGGCCCTGTCTTCTCTAAAGAGGTTTGGACAGGGCCCGTCATGGAGTCCCGTCGTCACAGTCAGTCAGAGTGCAAGTCTCAAGGATGCGCTTGTACAAGACTGTAGATTGGTCAAGTACCAAGCCCAGTGTCCGTCTGGTGACATTAGGATCATATCCACGGTATAAAAGGCGTTTGATGACTCTGACGCATTTTCGATACATATGCTGTCTACCTTTGATCCTTCTTATTTTGTTAATTATGTCACAGAACTAACACATAACATCAACATATCAACACCAACACTTCAATTCCAACACAGCAGAACCAATACATCAACACCAACACATCAACACCAACACAGCAGAACCATTTTAAGATATATAACTTATGCGTCAAATAATGATTAACTGAATGTAAAAAATAATAAGTGGACTCAATTGCAACACCATCAGCAACAACACCAACATCAACACCAATAGTAAAAACGACCCCAAGAGCAATAAAAACACTAAGAACAACAACACCAACACACCAACACAAACACAGCAGAACCAACAAAGCACAACCAACACAGCAGAACCAACACAACAAAACCAACACAGCAGAACCAACACAGCAGAACCAATACATCAACACCAACACATCAGAACCAATACATCAACACCAACACATCAGCACCAACAGCAACACAAAGAGCAACACAGCAGCACCAACACCAAACAGTACCAACAGGAACAGCAACACCAACATAGCAACAGCAACACTAACACCGAGACCAACAGCAACACCAACATTATAAACAGTACATTTAACCCCTCTAATGCTCTATTTAAAATCAGAGTAGAAAAGCACAACAAAAAGGGCAAAAAGACACAATAAACACCAAATACGACATCAAAACACGAAACACAAGACACTAGACGCAAACCAACGGGATCAACGGACAATCAGTGCCCTTAAATGGTGTGGTTATCAAGATTACGTGCGCATAACACTATCACTATTTCGGTTACCCAGAGCTTGCGAAGGATGCTCAATTGATGTCTACACAAATAAGACAGCAAAAATACAGGACCCAAGCAACACGCATGTAAATAATGTACATTGATATAAACAAGACAACAAAACACAGGGTCCCAAGCAACACACAAAACACTATATACGTAAACCAACGGGACCAATTGACAATCGGTGCGGACTTACAACGGTCATCTGCCATGCTAGTAGCAAGTGGTGTGTTTATTTAGATTACGTGCTCATTTAATTTACTCATTATTTCGGTTACCCAGATATTTCGAAGAAAGCTCAATTGTTTTCTATACAAATAAGACAGCAAAACACAGGGGCCCAAGCAACATAAAGATGAATATGTAAATGGATATCAAGCATATGAATTAGGTACAGCGAGTGCTCTACCGTATTACATTTATTTTTCTTAAGTCCTATGTTAAACCATATTTTATAGAACAAAGCATGGCAGATCGCAGGTAAATCATGTTTATTCATGTATGTTATACTGATATATAATCATTGTAAACGGATTGTAAATCATGTGTTAAACACATAATCATCTTATTATTAAATACAAGTTCTTTTTATTGAGAAATGAATACACATCATACAAAATCTTTCTATTTTAAACTGAATGTACACCATACATCTTTCTAAAGTAAACTGAATGTAAATTGAATGGAAATAATACATCTTTCTTTTGTAAACTGAATAAAAATTATACATCTTTCTACAGTAAACTGAATGTAAATCATCCATCTTTCTATAGTAAACTGAATGTAATAACAATTATCGATAATGACCATATCCGAATACACAGTACAAAATTAATAATTCAGAAAAGCATAAACCGAAGGCATACAAAATCAGGATAAAACAGAAACATAAGCAAACAAAGAAAAACCTCCACCATATGAAAAGAATCAAACATCCTTTTGCTGTAAACTGAATGTATATCATCTTCATGTTACCAATATATAGAATCATATTATATACTATAATTAATGTAACTAATATATAGTATCATATAATATAATATATCTTATTATGATAAAACGAATTAAAACATAATTAATTATTTCTTATGAAAGATCGCTCTAGCATGAATGTCAAAATGATTTGATTAATTTCATTATTCGCAAGATAAATTTAGCTTTTTGCAATCATTTAGTGATATAATGTATATAATATAGTATAATACAGTCAATGTGGTATTGGATTAATTGTACTTGGTTTATAAATAGCTCATTTTCCTTCTCCCACCACGCTGGTACATGTGCCTCTCAATAACTGTCTGCTTATATTTTCCACCCAGAGAAGGCCGTGTAAGGATACCCAAAACAGTATGTACCAGTGTCTGTCTGTATCCACACGTGGTCACCCACAGTCAGTGTTAGTAGTATAGTATTGCTGGCTACCTCAACGTAACCACCGTTACCTTCAATACTGTGTGACATCAACAGCTGGTTACCGTTATGATAGATGAAAGTATCACATGTTTGTGAGGCAGACCCAGACATGGTGGACCACGTGAAGACATAGGTACCAGGTGAGGGACAGGTAAACATACCTGTATTACTGTTGTAGGTTCCTCCTATATTGGTGATCACTTTATCAAATACTATTTTCTTGTTATTATAGTTGGACAAGTCAGATGAAGTTGATACAGTAAACGCGTAGGTTCTGTTTCCCTCTGTAAAACAAAAGCAAGCATTTTGTTTGCACAAAATATTTTGATTTTTTTTTTGAATTTATTTGAGAAAGTCTACGAATTTGACGAGTACTATAAAATTCTATAGTTATTTTACTTCTTAATGCACGGTTTCAAGTTTTACAAAATAATTACCATGCGTTCTAGAGTGTAGAATTCAGCATTGATCAATTATTATAGCTATTTAATACATACACACACAATTAATAAAATGAATAGTTTGTTTTTAATGAAAACTTGACATATTTCCGAAATGAAATGTTGTGTAATTTTATATCGGATTGCCTTACCAAACATCCAAACATATATTCAGTAGTACATCAATTCATTGGAATCCTAGTTTTTTTTAGCAATAAGAAGATTTCTCTTTCATGGAGATTTGAATCATAAATTTTCTGAAAGATACTTTCGTTTTTTTTAAGGTTTTTTTTTAACTGTAGTTTTTTTTCAATAGCCTAATTTATTTTTTTTTCAATCAAATACTAAAATGTTGTCTGCATAAACAACCTGAAAAATGGTGTCACTCTTTGATAAAGACATAGTAAAGGAACATGATCATGAATCACATGGATATATGCAATAACATATTTTACCTGACTGAAGATGGTGTATTTCTTGTCCCGGATAGTTTATATGAGATGACATATTTCTCTTTGTTTCAGAAACATCAGAATTCAAGGAATGTTCATACATTATATCGACAAGATCCATTCAATAATCGTGATAATCTATTTTAATTTGGAGGAGTTTCCCTTATATAGGTATCAAAATTATCCAGATAAAGTGTTATTAGAACATCAGTTAAAAAAGCATATAGCATGGGCTAAACGAATGATTTTTGTCATGCTGTAACAAAAGAAAAAAAATCCTAGCTTTACAGGAAATCGATATTTTCAAATGTTCCCAATGAAATTTTAGGCTCGACTGTTTTCTTTGTATGTCCTAATAAATGACGTCAAAAGTTGTACACAACATAGTGCTCGTATGCAGGCGCACATGTGTACGCGAATGTAGTTATCGTTACAAGAATATATAATCAATTTCAGAAGCATTATTTTAATCTATTTAGTAATAATTTACAATAAAGTAAAGGGCGTGTCTTTACTAAACGTGTATTTTTTTCTTATATGGTCGCCATAGCACTTTCTATATAGACATATCTGAAGACAGGGCATGTTTAGTAGATCTTGCATTCATTTTCGTGAATGAACATTCATACCAGGTGCAGCAAGCCAAACAGGGGATGCTTACTCCTCCCTGGCTCCTGGAAAAATTATTAGGAAACAAAGAGTCGGTACATTTGCTGTCCTGTTTGTGCGGTCATCTTACAGTGGGAGGTATTTTACACTACAATTGTGCGTTCTTTGAGACATTTTGGTAAACAGAAAAGTGGGAGGGATGTGCGCACGTAATCCGGATAACCAGAAAATGGCCGTCCTTAGTCAGCACCGGTTGTACAATGGTCTCGATGGTTTATGTGTAGTCTTTTGTGTATCATGTTTTTATGTCGTATGTCTCGTCTTCGTCTCTTTCTGTTCTCGTCTTCTCTGTGTTTTCGCATCGGGTGTTTCGGTGTTTTGCTGTTGATACTGTAGCGGGGTCTGATTGGTGATTCCCCTCCCTTCAGCTGTTTCCTGTTTACAAAGTTCTTCTTTAAAGAAAATCAAATACATAAAAGCACTTCGTAATATTAAGTAAAAAAATTCACAGTTTGAATTTCTCGTCAGATCGAGCAGTGAGAAAACACTTCTATATTGTATTTAAAGATAAACAATGGAGATATGCAATAGATTAAAATCAACGATTAAAATGAATAACACATATTTTACCTGTGGTTATATTTTCTAAATCTTTCAGGAGTTTCTGAGCATCAAGGAACGAGAGTGACGTATAATGTATCTGTCTGGCCAGAGATGTCAGGTTATCATTGATACTGCCTATTTGTATCTGACTTGTATTCCTTAACGTGTTCACGTTGGTAACAAGATCTTGAACAATTACTTGAAACGCTCCATAGTTCTGGTTCCCTTTTTCATCAGCTTCTTTTAGATTTTCGATTTCAGGCTGAGTTATTCTCACGATATACTTTTAGTTCGTCATGGAGTGTTTGATTTTCTTTCTTCAATACTTGAATATTTGATTCCATCAATGTCATTTTGTGTTGCTGGACCTGTACTGTGCTAATTAGATACGTCACTTCCTTTTGTTGCGTCTCAATCGTAGTATTCATTGATCTTTCTACTTGTTTCTGTGCATGTATTGTAGCATTCATTGACTTCATTTCCCGTTGTTGTGCTTGTATTGTGGCATTCAGTGTCCTTAGTTCTCGTTGATAATCTTGATTAGAAGCATTCATTTCCTGTTGTTGTGTATAGATCGTAGAATTCATTGACCTCATTTCCACCTGTTGTGCTTGTATTGAAGCATTCATTGACCTCATTTCAACCTGTTGTGCTTGTGTTATAGCATTCACTGACCTACTTTCCACCTGCTGTGCTTGTATTCCTTGTTGTTTGAAGTGTTTTAATTTCATTGTGTTCTCTAACTTGGCTTTGTTGTAATGTCTTCTACGTAAGACTCTAATTCACTTTTCTTCCATTATAGCATTATGGCATTTTTAAGGTCGCCTCGTATCAAACTAACCCCCTTGAGATTACCCTCTGTCACTACAGTCACTTTACCATCATCGACATTCAACAGTAAAAAACTTTTTTCCTCACCAAGAGTACTCTTATCACCTCTCAAATTTAGACCCCACAGTCGTATTTTACGCACTACTCCATCTGCAGGCTCTACATTCAACAACAGACAAAGAGGGTTCTCAATTATTTCTAAGTGCAAAAGTAAAAGATGCTCGTTGTGTCACCTCATCAACTGCGACTCCATAATAACATCTAGTGTAAATGGGCAGAAATTCAAAATCGAGGTAGACCAAGACATCGATTGATCGTCTCAAGATCTTATTTACGTAATGACTTGAAATGCCAGGGGATGTGGCGCACAATATGTAGGTGAGACAGGCCAATCTTTAAAATCTCGTTTTAGGAACCATTCTTATAAGATCAGAACCTCACGTCAAGAAAAACACAGAAACTTTCTTTATAATCACTTTGTTAAATATAATTATTCTATTTCCGATATCTCACCATTACCCCAGTTCAGACTTTTCCAAAACGTAAAAATGAAAGTAAGACCGAAATTAAAAAACGCCGACTACAAGCTGAACTTGCCTGGATCACCAAACTTCAGACTGCGTACCCTCTTGGTTTAAACGATCAAATTTATGGACAAGGAAACATTTTCTCAGCTTCTACCAATATCAACATCTTTATAATTCGCCAAAACACTAAAAGGAAATACAGGTCACACGGGAAAATACGAAACAGACAAAAAAAAAAAAAAAAAAAAAAAAACGATCCAGAATATACCGCTCTCTCAACGATTTACTTACTATAGCACGCAATGGCGGAAGACATGAGCTGTTACATGCTCTGTCGTCAATACCAGTTATGCACTTGCAATCTATCTTGGATGAAGCAGAGGTTGCATTCTTAAGAAACACTGACTGATTCAGACTTAATATCATTGTCTCATTCGCACAGTATAAACTTTATCCTATTGTGAAAAACACCTCACCGAAAAGACGATTCATAAAAATCCCGTTTATTAACAAAGGTTTTGATCTTCTAAACATCTCTAATATTTTTCGGGATCATCGCGTACAAAGTACCATTCCTCAATATTTTGAAAATCTAGAGCCACCTCTTATTTGTTATAAGTACAAGAAACCTATTCGAAACTTTGTTTTTAACTATAATAAAGTTACAACGGATCCTGACATACTTGAATCGTGTCCTGCTTCTTGAGAATGTGCAACTTCTAAATATCTCTACAAACCAGCTGGCCATGTTGTTACAGGTGACTTTTCAATTATCCAAGACAGACAGCTCCGTGGTCTTCTTAAAAAGGACCTAAGTATAGAATCCCATCCAAGATAGATTTTGTCAAATGCCGTGAAGTGCTTACAGAAGCCTTAGATAATTATACGAAAAGATGGTGTAAATCGGAAGGAGTCGAACCGCATGCTCTGAATGACTGGAAAAACCTCATTTTAGATATAACGGATATTCGAATAGATAACTTCCATAAAAACCCTCATCTTTTTCAAAATCCACGTTCCAAATCAGAAAGATATTTCAAATCCAAACTAAGTAAATTACATGAAAAATATGTCTTTGCACCAGCTGATAAAGCAGCCAACAACACCATTATCATTTGAAAACGTAACTACATATCAACTTTGATTTCGGAACTTTCGTCTACTAATACATATATCAAAAGCAATGAAAGTGCATCTAACATTTTAGGCAAGCATAACAGTGAACTGTCTTCATTCAATATCTATTTCTAAATTGGATCTCCCAACACTATATTGCATACCGAAACTGCACAAGTCTCCTTACAAATTTCGATTTATTGCTAATTCTAGTAACTGCTCCACTACAATTTTGTCTAGAAATCTTACGTCAGCACTTACTGCTATTAAAGAACACATAACTAGATATTGTGAAACGGTTCTAAACAGGAACGATGTAAATTTATTTTGGTCTATTAAGAATTCAGGGGATGTGATTGAAAAAATGAAATCCGGAAATTTCCAAGCCAATACGATTTCTTCATACGACTTCTCTAATATGTACACCACACTTCCTCATGACAAAATTAATGATCGATTATCTAATCTCATTAAATGGTGTTTTGATCGAGAGCGAAAAACTTACATTTGTACATCTGAATCGAAGGGTTTCTTTTCCTCGACAGACTACAAATCATACAAATCATGGACATGTAGTGACCTGTGTAATGCCTTGTCCTTCCTCTTGGACAATATCTATGTTAGATTTGGTGAGGATCTATACAAGCAGGTTGTAGGAATTCCTATGGGTACTAAATGTGCGCCTCTTGTTGCAGATTTATTTTTATACACTTATGAAAAAGAATTTATCCAAAATCTTCAAAAGCAAAGAAAATTTGATGAGCTGAAATGTTTCAATAATACTTCTAGGTATCTGGATGATATTCTAACCATTGACAATCCTGCTTTTGAATTATATAAGAATGAAATTTATCCACAAGAATTAACCCTTAACAAGGCAAACCTTTCAAATACAGAAACACCCTTTTTGGACCTAAATATCAAAATTGTAAACGGAAAGATTCATACAAGTGTATATGACAAAAGGGATGATTTTGGATTCAACATAGTAAATTTCCCTCGGCTTGACGGTGATGTTCCAAGATTACCGTCATATGGCATTTACATATCACAGCTCATCCGGTACGCTAGAGCATGTACTGATATTTTGGATTTTCACAGTAGAAATTTACAAATTACCAAAAAACTTTTAGGTCAAGGTTTCCGCTTTCATAAACTAGCTAAGACTTTCTGGAAATTTTACAAAAATTACAGTCAACTTCTTTTAAAATTCGGATCTATACATGCAACAGAGTACATTACTATGGGTATTACACAACCTGTCTTTTATGGTGATATGATAAACAAAATAAAAAGGATCAAAGGTAGGCAGCATAACCATCGAAAATGCGTCAGAATCATCAAACGCCTTTTATACCGTGGGTATGATCCTAATGTCACCAGACGGACACTAGGCTTGGTACTTGACCAATCTACAGTCTTGTACAAGCGCATCCTTGAGACTTGCACTCTGACTGACTGTGACGACGGGACTCCATGACGGGCCCTGTCCAAACCTCTTTAGAGAAGACAGGGCCCCGACCACCTGCCCTCTCTGAATGTCAGTCGGACTCCTCGGGTGATTACATACATGAGCTCGCTACAGCCGGCAGAGCACGGACTGTATTACGCATGCCCTCTTTTTATATCCATTTACATATTCATCTGTGTCTATGGGGCCTCTGCGTTTCGCGGTCTTGTTTGTGTGATGTCATCTTACAGTGAGGAGGTTGTTTTACACCACAATTGTACGTTCTTCGAGACTTCTGGGTAATTGGAGAAGTTAGAGGGTTGTGCGCACGTAATCCAGGATAACCACACCATTTGCTACTTGCGTGACAGATGGCCGTCCAAAGTCGGCACCGGTTACCCATTGGTCTCGTCGGTTTATGTGTAGTCTTTTGTGTTTGATGTTTACATGTCGTGTGTCTCTTTTCCGTCTCGTGCTGTACTCGTCTTTTGTGTTTTTGCATCGGGTGTTTTGGTGTTTTACTGTTGATGCTGCAACGGGGTCTTGTTGGAGATCTCCTCCCTTCTTTTTGTATTGTGGCATTTATTGTCCTTATAGTCTGGGATGTATCACTGGGTTGGGTGCACCCCCCCTTGATCCTCCAAAACCGGCCTAACTTTGTAGCATTTTTTGCGCTCTTTCAGATAAAAATTTGTCTCATGGAAATTTCCATTGCAAAAGTGGTGTTTTTTGTGAAAAACATGTTTTTTTAGTCAAAAATCACTGAAAATAGGAAATTTTTTTTAACTTTTATATGGTTGATGTTTTTAAAAATTGAAAAGCGTACATATGTAGTATTTTTGATGCTCTTTCAGATGAAATAAGTTGCAAGTTCCAATTCCTATTTTTACTGTGTGTTTTGGGGTAAAAAAGTCAAATTTTTGCCAAAATTCACAGAAATTTGAGGAAATTTTAATTTATTTCTGCTTCTCAGCTCCTCAATATTGCATATGATCGTTCAATGATGATTTAAAAAACATCTTTAAAGTCTCCTCTTTCTAATGACATATATTTTATATTCTTATTTTTTTGCAAAATCCTCAAAATTAATTATTTTATACAGAAACCTGTATTTTCAATCAGAAATCTCAGATTTCTGTATATTTATTTAAAGAACCCTTATTTGTTATGAAAGCAATGATTGAAAGCTATTTTCTCGTGTAACTTTTCACACTCTATCAGATTATATATGTTTTACTAACATTTCATTCAAAATCAACGTGTTTTTGGGGAAAAACTTATTTTTTATTTAAAAATAGCTGATTTCTGGAGAATATTTATTGAATCTATAGAAGTTCTTGAAATGATAGCAGGAATGTATTTTGAACTGTAATTATTTAGGTTCACTCATAAATTACATGTATGAAACATAAAAGGTATATTTACTACTTAATTTTGGGGCAAAATGCCTGTTTTTTGTCTAAAAATTACAGATTTCTGGAAAAATTTTATTAATTCATTTTCTTTGCTAAAACTATACATTTAAAGCTATTATCATTATAGAAAGTAATCATCTTGTCAGATGATTGTGAAATTAAATGTAATAATTAATTAAAACCATCATTTTGGGGTAAAATATGCATTTTTTATGCAAAAACCACTTATTTTGAGAAAATAAGTACTAGCTCTTTTAGTTTGCCTAAATTGATATGTTTTAGCTTTGATATTATGCTTTTTCTTATTATAAATGGATAGAAATGTTATTTGATAACTGAAATTTAATTTATATCTTATTTTGGGGCAAAAAAACTTATTTATGTGAAAAAATCACTTATTTCTGTTAATATTTTTTAAAATTTATATTTCGTATTTAATCAACACTGGAGAGGTTTCATATAATTGGATGGCATAAATGTGATCAAGTTAAATGAGTTAGAAGAGATTTCTTTGATTATCTTGCTATTTTGGGTGGAAAATCTAGATTTTTATTTAAAAATCGCTAATTTCTGGAAAATCCTTATTTCTATGAAATCAGACGTTATTATTTATATTCAAAGGAGTTCCTGGGTATATCATAGCTTGTTCTTGTAAGTCATATGCATTTGAAATATCTTTTGTTAATTCAATTGATATTTTGGGGCAAAAAACCTAATTTATGTGAAAAATTCACTTATTTCTGTGAAAAATGTTTTAAATCTATATTTTTCATTCAATCAAAGCTGGAGAGGTTTCATATAATTGGATGGCATAAAAGTGATCAAGTTTAATGAGTTAGAAGAGATTTCTTTGATAATCTTGCTTTTTTGGGTGGAAAATCTCAATTTTTATTTAAAAACCGCTGATTTCTGGAAAATCGTTATTACTATGAAATGTGTCGTTATTATTTATATTCTAAAGTGTTCCTGGGTATATCATAGTTTGTCCTTGTACGTCATATGTTTTTGAAGTATCCTCTGTTAATGTAATTGGTATTTTGGGGCAAAAAATATGTTTTATATGAATATATAGCTTATATCAAGAAACTTACTATTGGAAGTCTTATATTTCAGTTGAATAGGAAATACAGAGGATAATAATCATAGTTTGAAATATGAGACTTTCTTTAGTAAGTTTCTTGATATAGGCTATATATAATTCATAAAAAACATATGTTTTGCCCCAAAATACCAATTATGTATTCTCCCATTATGTTATTTCTACAACTCCTGAAAATTTGAAAGATCTATCGTAATTTAAGTCAAAGAGATTACATATGTATTCTTTGCAGACCATATGTCGAATTCAATTGATGGCGAGCGGCTGTTCCAAGCCACTTGCACTCAAGATATATACGAACAGTCCAACTCCGATGTTATTTTGGTCATAGATTTCATCGAATGCTTCTGAATCGCCCCTGCACAAAATTTGGAGCCGCACACTATGTACAAATTAAAAATAAAAACCAGATTGCGCTACTGAAATGCATTTGACTGTGTCTTAAATCACTTGGCATTTAACTATCTGAGACTGACCTTACTCAGTTTCTTCTTCCCCTCGCTAGAACAATACAATTTGATACCTTACCGGTTACATTTGTAAAAGTATTACTAAAACGACTTAAAGTGTAAGTATTCGAGGAAATGAACCTCTTCATATACCAAAAGAGAGGTACAAATCGTAGTTACTTTGTCAATTATGTCACTATAAAATGCAGGTTGTAAAATATCCAAAGTAATAAACTCTGTTG